>PVLC010001179.1:71933-153636 GCA_004027655.1 Graphiurus murinus | reverse complement strand
CGGTACTGGGGATTGAACTCAGGGGCATTCTACCTCTGAGCTATACCCCCAGCCCTATTTTTTATTCTTTATTTTGAAACCGAGTCTCACTAAGTTGTGGAGTGCCTCACTAGGTAGCTGAGGCTGGCCTCGAACCCGGATCCTCCGGTCTCAGCCTCCCGAATGCTGGGATTACAAGCGTGCGCCACCACGCCCGGCTCATCCCTGAATTCTATAATATATTTTATACAAGTGTTTACATCTTCAAGAGGAAATGTTTAGTAAAGTTGAATGGTAAGAGCCAGGCATGGTGGCACACGCTTGTAATCCCAGTACTTGGGAGGCTGAGACAGGAGGATCCGATTGCAGGTTTGCAGCCAGTCTCAGCTACTTAGTGAAGTTCTCTGCAACTTAGTGAGATCCTGTTTCAAAATAAAGAATACAAATAGGGGTAGGGGTGTGACTTAGAGGTAGAATGCTCCCGGGTTTAATCCTCAGTTCCACACACACATAAAAAATAAATAAAATAAAATAAATCGAGTAATAAGAAAACTACACTCTAAAATTCAGAGTACCCCAAGAATGTGAAGTTCAAAATATTAAGGTGGTTTGAGAGTGGTGAAAACTGTCGCCAAATGTAGACTCTAGAACTTGCTGTCTCTTTTGACAGTTCAGCAAAATCACACCCTATAGGACAGTTTGAAAGTTTCTGGTATACTATATTTACAATTCATTTTGCTTAATCAGTAATTTTTATACTTAAATATGAACTTGAAAGGATTTCATTTGTGATTGCCACAATATTTCTTTAGTGAAGATGTGGGCAGATATTTTTTGATATGCTGTGTCTTTTTAGAAAATGATAGAAATTATTTAAAAGCCAAAACTCACTTTAAAAACTGCTGAGGTGTAAAGTGTGCCCAGAGCCTATCAGTTGTGTTCAGTAAGAGTTCCTGTATTGTCTTCTTTCCCCTTGGAAATTTGATTTGTTAGATTCTAACTTTACACATTGGCTCTGCTCCCAAGAGTTGAAAATAAGAGTGTCGCTAGATGAGTCCAGTTCCTGGATTTGAGCCTGACGCTGTTAGCCAAAGTCTTGGAACAGGGGCTGATCGCTGGCTGCTGCACACAAAGTCAGCATTCGACGATAAAATCTTCATTCTCGACAGTGAGCTGCTGTTTAAGGAATCATTTCTTTTAACATTGCTTTTTGCTCTCCTGCTTTGTAGAGAGCCATGTGGCTTTCACATCTGCTGCTGGTTTTCTCATCCAAAGAGTTTATCAGTGAAAGATAGGATCTAGTGGAAGAAGAGATCCCCCTTTTGGTACAATAGGGCTGCATTTCAGGGTAGATTGGTTATGCTGGTGAGATTATTCTGCAGGTGTGAACAGTTTAATTTGCAACACAGTAGTCCAATTGTCCCCCAGAATTCTTCCCTCTTTGGCCAGTCCATGTTTTGTTGTTGTTGTTAACCTAGTTTTTAGAGCACATGTATAAGAAATATTCTTAAACAGAGCCCCATTAATGTACAGTGACTGAGTTGGCTCTGCTCTGTAAAGCCAGGGTTTTTATAGAGCTTTTACATGAAGATAACAGTGGATGGCCAGTAGTTTGTAGAATTGGCTTTGTTTCTTCAGTTGTTAAACCTCAAAGTAATAAATATAAGTGGCATTTTCATTTGTTTCTTGTGGTGTTTTTATTTTTGAAGCAGGGAAAAAGTTGTTCTGTCAAATGGAACATCCTGCTGCCTTTTTATTTTATTTTAGAGGGGCTCACTGTCTCCATCTTTCTTTTTCTCATTTAATCTAGGCCTCTTGGGATTTTAGTGCAATTGGGCCAGTTATGTGGAATTGGCACCACGGACTACGTGTCTGCCCTTGGAGAAAAACCTGTTTGCTTAGATCTTTATGCCAAATTGGTAACTGACTAACAGTAAGGAACCCTTCCTGGGGAGACCTTTTGAGATTTAATTATGCTGCGAACTCAGCTGGAGAACTGATTTGCTTTGACTTCCCCTCCTTTCTGCATCCCCTCCTCTTTTTCTGCTTTTTGAGGCTTTGTGTTTTCAGAACTAAAGTCCTACTACATCACTTGGTGATCCTTGTATACTTATGATGCGGATCCCTGTAGGTCCTTGTTACCATTAGCTGTCCTCTGGGGACTTAGGAAGCTAGTGTTTCATCCTGAAATGTCTCAAACCGAGGCTTTTAGTAAGCAAAGTTATTCATTGGATTGTTCATTGAACAGCTTTATAATTTTATGTTCATCTTTTTTCATGCACACAGGATTTCTGGCACTTTACAGAATAATATTTTAAAGTGATTAACAATGACAGGATTGTCAATTTCAGAATTACGAAATTGTTTAGTTTTTACAAGAAAAGTAAGTCTGTTGTTATATTACAACATGAGTAATTCTTTTTTTTTTTTTTTTGCATGATATTGAGCCCAGGGCTTTGCGCATGCTAGGCAAGTGCTCTATTGGGCTATATCCCCAGCTCTTTTTTCTGTTTTTGAAAAGGGTTTTATTAAGTTGTCCAGGCTAACCCCATTCAAACTTTTGATCCTACTGCATTAGCCTTTTTTTTTTTTTGCTATGAAGGTTGAACCCAGAGGCGTTTTACCTCTGAGCTATACCCCCAGCCCTATTTTTAAATTTTGAAGTAGGGTCTCACTAAGTTGCTGAGGCTGGCCTCAAACCTGTGATCCTCCTGTCTCAGCCTCCCAAGTACTGGGATTACAGGTGTACACCACCATACCTGGCTCGCATCAGCCTTCTGAGTATCTGGGATTACTGCCTGCCACCCCTTATACCCCCCCCCTGCCCAAGCTGAACATGAAAAATTGTGAAAAGGGATGGTTTTTAGGTATTTACCAATACTTATTTAAATTTTTTTAAATTATAAATTCCCAGGAAGTTGCAAAAAATAGTACAGAGAGGATCCATGCACTTTTTCCTCCATTGGTAACATCTTGCATAACCACAGAACAATATCAAAACCAGGAAATTGACATTGGTGTAATCCACAAAGCTTGTTCAGATTTCACATGCACGTATCTGTGATTTTTAGTTCTGTGCAGCTTTATCACAGGTGTAAATCCCCACGACCACCAGCAGACGATGCGCCGTGCTCACCATAGTCCGGCCGCCTTCGCGGCCTCTTGTCGCCACACCTTCTCCCAGCCCTGCCAACCCTGACCAGGTCTCTGTTCCTCTAATTTTCTGTTTTTTGTTTTCAGGGTTTTTTTTCCCTTCCCTTCTTTTAGCACTGGGGATTAAACCCAGGGGCACTCTACCTTTGAGCTATACCCCCAGCCATTTTTATTTATTTTTTGCTGGAGCCCACTGGCAAAGTCGAATGGTCCTGAAATGGGGAGTGAGGATTAAGAAAGAGAAAGATTAAGAAAGAGAAAGACAAGAGATAGATTCGGGAGGACTGTCAGTGAATACTGCAGCAGCCCCAAGTTTATTCAGCTCAGCCCAGCCTCAGCTACTTAGTGAGACCCTGTTTCAAAATAAAGAATAAGAAATAGGGCTGGAGATGTAGCTCAGAGGTAGAATGCCCTTGGGTTCAATCTCCAGTACCACGAAAAATAAAAAAGTAAATAAAAACATATTTTAGCCAGGCATAGTGGTGCATGCCTGTAATCCCAGGACTTGGGAGGCCGAGACTAGAAGATTGCAGGTTTGAGGACAGCCTCAGCAATGTAGCGAGACTCTCAGTAACTTGGCTAGACCCTGTTTCAAAACAAAAAAATAAAAAGGGCTGGGGTGTAGCTCGGTGGTGTAGTACCCCTGGATTCAATCCCCAGTACCAGCAAATAAATAAAGACATATTTTATGTGTATTTTCTAATGTGTCATGTTAGAAATTTAGTTGCATGGACATAGTCTCTACTTTTTCAAGTAAAGGGCAGAGAAATGGACAGAGCAATGAAGAAAAGATGAGGAGGCGAAAAACTAAGATTATGATAAACCTGGTGAGCAAGAAGTCAGTGATAATAAAATGAGTAATTCTAGAACTGAAGGCCACTATGCTAGATTACGGTAATTCAAATGTCAAGGAAAGTGTGATCTTGTGATCTTACCAGATGTCCACATAGGAGAAGCTAAATCCTGAGTGTTTATAGCTATAGCTATGCTCTGTAATCTTAATGAAGTTTTTGACAGCCAGGATTCCATAGCCAAGTCAGGCTGAATTGATTCTCAGACCATTGTTGCTGGCAGGGTTCCCTTAGTTCTTATTTTCTACTTTTACTGCCAGTCTTGTTTTTCCGGGACATATGTGGGAGGTTCCTTGTATGTCCAAGACCCGAAAGTACCTTCAGGAGTTTCTTTTAATTCATTTGGTTGCAGCGGCCGCCTTCTCAAGCAGGGGTTGAGGGGAGGGAAGGCAGAACAACTCTAGAAAATAAATCTGGAGCTAGATGGAAGAAGAATGGCAAAGATGGTCATTGGTCTGAGTAGCGGATGCTCGTGAGTTCTTTATCCTGTTCACTTGACCTTTGTGTGTTTGGAATTTTTCCATAATTAAAAAGTTAGAAGGAAAAGAAGAAAAGCAGGAAGTAAGGGAATATTTTGAATAAGAAAGTGAGACCCTCCTGAGGACAGCTCATTTCACGGATTCAGCTATTTATACCACCTTTGCAAAGAAGAGCGGTCTTTTCTTTTTTTTTTTTTTGGTACTGGGGATTGAACTCAGGGGTGTACTACCTCTGGGACACACCCCAGCCCTATTTATTTTATTTATTTATTTATTTATTTATTTATTTATTTATTTATTTATTTATATGTATTTATTTATACATACTGGAGATTTGAGCCCATGGGTATTCTAACTCTGAACTATACCTACCCCAGCCCTATTTTATTTTATTTTTTTAATTTGAAGCAGGATCTCACTAAGTTGCTGAAGCTGGCATCGAACCTGTGATCCTCCTATCTCAGCCTCCCAAGTACCTATTTTCTTTTATTTTTTGAAACAGTCTCACTAAGTTGCTCAGGATCTGCTGTGTTGGTGAGACTGGCCTCCAACCTGCAATCCTCCTGTCCTGACCTCCCAAGTACTAGGATTACAGGCATGTGCTATAATGCCTGGCTCACAACTCGTTTTTCTTTAAAGTAGAGTTTGTAAAAAGTTGGACTTATTCTTTCACCTTCTTTGATTATTTAAAGAGGGCTTACTGTGTGCTAAGTGCCATAGTCAGCAAGCACAGCAGTGAACAACACAGGTAAACACCCGCTTTTCAGGGCTTTCATTATATGCAATAAGTTCCTCATTAAATAGTGTGTCAGATTGTGATAAGTGCTATGGAGAAAAACAAGACAGCAGAGGTGATGTACTTTTTTTTTTTTGTAGTACTAGGGATTTAAACCAGGGGCATTTTACCTCTGAGATACACTCCTGGTCCCCCTTCTTCCTTTTTAAATTTTTGTTTTCAAACAGGGTCTTGCTGGGTTGCTGTGAGTTTCGCTAAGTTGCTGAAGCTGGTCTCAAATCTGCGATACTTCTGTCTCAGCCTCCCAAGTACTGGGATTACAGGTGTGCATCATCATACCTGGCTCGATGTTGTACTTCTAAGAGGCCAGAAGGAGGGGCAGAGGAGGTGGTGCAGGTCTCTGGCAGAAGCCCGAGGCAGGTGCAGCTGAGGTTCACAGGAACAGCAGGGGAAGGTCGGTGTCCGAAAGCATATGGCTTTCCTGATTGCTGGTGCTGTGAATATGCTTTCATGGAAAAGGGCCTTTGCAAACGAGATGAAGGTAGGATCCTAAGGTGGGCTCGCTATCCTGGATTATCCAGGTGGGCTTAATGTGATTGCAAGTCAGGAGGTCAGAGAGGGAGAGCACGCTGCTGGCTTTAAAGATGGAGAAGGGGGCCAGAGGCTTGAGGAACATAGATGGCTTCTAGAGGGAGGAGACGGATTTCCCCTGAGGCCTCCAGAACAAATGCAGCCTTGCTGACAACCGTGATTTTAGACTTCTGGCTTCCAGGACCACGAGGTAGTAAATCTGTGTTGTTTTAAGTCCCCACACTTGTGATAGTTTGTTAGAGCAGCCATAGAAAACTAATACGACGGTGTACTGCACTAAAGGGAACGATAGGAGAGATGGTCAGACTGTGAAAGGCTTTTAGTCCACTGATGGAACTTGAAGCTTCATTCTCAACAGTCAGGTGGAAGGCGTTGGAGTCTTAAGCAAAGGAGTGGCAAGGGCTGACTTTCATTTCATTCATTCATTCATTCATTCATTCACTCATTGTACTGGGGATTGAACTCCGGGCCTTGCACAGGCTAGGCCAGGGCTCTGCACCAAGTTCATCCCCAGCTCATTTTGGCTGCTGTGTGGAGGATAGGCTGTACGAGACAAGGATGGTAGCAGGGAGACCAGTTGGAAGGCTGCTGCAGTCATCCAGAGGTCAGAACATGGTGGCCGGATCAGGATTAGACCAGTAGAAGCGGGCGGTCAGGATTGCTGATGGGGTGGGTGTGGGAGAGAGAGAAAAGAGCCAGCCAGGACTCTTCTGTGGCCTGAGCAGCTGAGAGGATGAGACTGCCATTACCTGACAAGGACAGGATTGTGTGCCCAGCAGGTCTGAAGATCAGTGGTTGGACGTGAGGCTGAAGATGGGCTCCCAGGTGGGCTTTGGGTTGGAGATATTAATTTGGGGGCCTGGAGCACATCAACAGTGTTTAAACCAGGAGAGCACAGGAGCACTTCAAGGAAGGGTGTGGATAGAGGAGGGTGTTCCAGGATGCAACAGTGGCCAGAGGCCGAGGAGGCGAGAGGCCAGCAGGCCAGCTGAGAAGGAGCTCCCTGTGAGGTAGGAAGAAGACCCAGCCTGCGCGTCTGCAGCCAGGGGTAGACCTTTTCAAGGAGGGCAGTGTGATCAAAGATGTTAAGCACTGCTGTGTGTCACATTGGAGGAGGGCTAAAAAATGACCATTGAATTTGGCAGCTTGGAGTCACTGGTGACCTTGGCTATAATCGCATGGTGGGGGCGAAAGCTTCTGGGCTCAAATGGGAAGAGAAGTTGAGGTATTGAGTGTGTATGAGGCTGTGTGCATGGCATGTCCTCCCCAAGTGGACTTGGTATGTGGACGTGCGACCACAACAGTGATGCTTCCCCCGTTGTGATCCCCACTGGTAGCCTTAATCCAGGCAGAGCTAATAAAGCTGGTTTTTTGAGCCAAGAGCTTTTTTCTTTTCTTTTTTTTTTTTTTTAAATGTGGCAATTCACAGTGGTACTATAAAGCAGAATGCTGGAGACACTTTTATTAGCAAAGTCTTGCAGCTGAGGCTCACTCAGTGGGGCTTTCACTGAGCAGGGCCATTCCAATTCTAGTGTATTAAAGAAGACCATTAGACCTTTGGAAAATTCAGGCTTGTAAACTGGGTAGATTTAATATAGGTCAAGAAATCAAAACAATTAGAAAGATTTTCTTTTGGTTGGGCCCTTTAAAATTTGCTTGTGAAAGTTTAACTAGGTCCTTGTTGACTTTTTTTCCTTCAGAATTAAAAGAAATTCTTAAAGGCTATCATTTTCCTTTAAAAGATGAAAAACACCTTCCCTGTGTAGTTTGCTAAAGAAATTGTTGGTACTTTTCTGTGTTTAATACCTAATTGTAGGTGCAATTCTGATCCCTTTTTGGAAGTAATTCTCATCTCTACCTTTTATAAATCCCTCAAAGAGATGTTTTGTTTATTGCCCAGGGATTAAACTTACCTGGAATATTATTTTCTGCAGAATAAGCTCTGAGACCTGGGGTTAGCAACATGAATAATGCACCAAGACATCAACTCTTTGTTCTTATAACCCTGTTACACAGACTTCAGGTTGTATTATTTAAAACGACTTAGCACTTTCCTTGGTGTCGATGCAAGGTCTGAGGTGTGTGAGACTTCCTGAAAGTCTCACTGAAATATTTCTCCATTTTATTTATTTACTTGTTTGTTTATTTATTTATTTTTGTGGTACTGGGGATTGAACTCAGGGGCATTCTACCTCCGAGCTACACCCCCAGCCCTATTTTTTATTCTTTAATTTTGAAACGGTCTCACTGAGTTGTGGAGTGCCTCACTAAGTAGCTGAGGCTGGCCATGAACCTGGATCCTCCAGTCTCAGCCTCCCAAATGCTGGGATTACAAGCGTGCACCACCACACCCGACCTATTTATCCATTTTAAAATGGCCAAAATGTGTCTGGTTTAGTTCTGTAACAACTCATCCAGAATGCTTAATGTGATTGGGATCCTCTGGTTTGCCATCAGTGAGCACTGGGCTTGGATGCTCCCAAAATGCTAATGAGTCAGAGGCTCCATCCTGGGGGAGCGGGGAGCCTTGTAGCTAATGTTTGTACTATAGGATTTAAAAGGTCTCTCCTTGGGTCCAGTCCTGTGATCCGACCTGACCATGGCATCAGGAACCAAACTTGTCTGTGTAGTTTCCCCATCCACAAGGAAGCAGCCCCAGTCTGGTGCATCCACACGCTGCTCTCACAGCAGAAGGGGTTAGTTTGGCAGGTTGAGGTGGAAAGTGGGTGGGAATTGCTGGCCGTAGTGCCTACATGCAGTTAGCATCCAACTCAGATCTTAACTGATTGTCCTACAGAGAACTGGGTTTTTGAGATACCCCTTGCAGGAAGAGATCAGGAACCAGAAAAAGTTTGGGAAATGCAACTTCTTATTTCTCCATATTAGAGATAAGCAATACATGTCTGTCTATTAAAAGCTCTGAGGAGTTCTGTAGCAAAGAATCCTGTTTAGTTTTGCTTAAACTAGTGTTCCCTTAATTCATTTGATCATGGAATACTTTTTTCTTATGTGTAGTATCAGGGCTTGAACCCATGGGTGTTCTACCTCTGAGCTACAGCCTAGCTCTGTTTTACTTTTAATTTTGAAACAAAGTCTTGCTAAATTTCCGAGGCTAGCCTCTAACCTGTGATCCTCCTGTTTCAGACTCCCAAGTACTGGAATTACAGGATTGAGCCACCATACCCAGCTGTGGAATCCTGTTCTTAAGAAACTTATCAACATCCTAAGAAGCCATTATTCTTACTTTCATGAATACAATTTGAGTAGTGCTGGTCTGTGTAATGAAATAACTGTACTTATATGATCTCTATTCTGGGTCTTATTCTGTAGTTACATTCTAGGATTTTTATAAGTTTGTTTTGGAATTTTTACAGAAAGGCTCGGATATCCCAAGGATCCAAGTGAGCTTTCCTGTGTTTAGTTGGAACTTTCCGTTTGGAGAACCTATGAGGGTTTCTCTGTGTCCTCCTTATCTGATACTCTGTGTAGTCCTCAGTTCCAGGGCTCTGTTAGGGGATGCACTCTGCTCTGGAACTATTTGAATTGTGGCCTGGCTCAATCGCAGCTGACGTTGGTCCATCCCTCTCTGTGCTTCTTGATTGCCTAGTGCTGAGACTCACTCTGGCACAGACAGATGGACAGACACTGCCTGGGTGTCATGGGTAGGCTCAGCTGTGGATCGAGTCTGCCAGAAATAAAACCACGGTGTTCTGTCTAGTCAAAACTGGGGCTCCAGTGTTATTGGATCATTATCCCGTTCGTTATTGCCTGACCACTTGTGATCAGATGAGGGCTTGCTTCCTGAGCCCTGTGGCCAGGAGAGAGGAGTGTTGGGATGAGACTGTGGTCGAGTGGATGCCTAACTGATGTGTGGCCACGCGCAGGGTGGGCTGCTTAATGGATCCACGTCGGTGTGGGGTGAGCTGCCGCGGTTCGCCACAGGGCTCTGTCTTCAGCCTCAGCCCATCTTGGTTAACTTTTTTTTTTTTTTATAATTAAGACGTGAACGCTCACAGATCACATTTTGCAGATGATTCATGGATGGGAGAAATAGCTAATGCAATGGGTGGTAGAATTGGGACTTAGAAACAATGTAGGATGGCAGTGTGGTGGCATTTAACATGGCTAGGAGGTTTAGAAAGCTTAGAATTTAAAAATAATATTACACAAGTAAGAGATCAGGACATTTAAAATACAAACTGAAGTTAAATTTTTTAAAAAAGGGCCCTGAAGAATGGTGAACACGCTTGAGGTGATTGTGGAGGATCGAGAGTGTGAACAGCGAGAGGCACCCAGGAGCTCTAAGCTCATCAGCAATATTTTATTTCCCCAGCAGGGTGGTGAGTCCATGGGTATCTGTAATCTTCTTTATTCCTTGTCTGTCTTAAATATTTAATGAATGGACTCCAAAAGCTTTGGTAGACTATTAGGTGAGTAGCCATGATGACAAATCTACAAGTGAAGCCACAAACTGATGCCAGGGCTGGGGCCGTGGCTAGTGGTAGAACACCTGCCTGCACAGGTGAGGCTGGGTTGATCCCCAGCACTACGGAAAAACAAACAAAAACCTCAGTGTCTGATGGAGTTCTTCTGTTCATAGAACTTGACAGTCTGTATATGGTGGGTAGTTCAGTTCTGAGTACTTACTTGAAGAGGGACACTGTAGATGCACAAATATTCGTGTGCATTCAGAGAGTGACAAGTATGGAAACTAGTCATGACTAATAGTTGAAGGAAATGGGTATTTTAGACCAGTGGAGACATGGCTAAGGGGAAACGTATTGGCTTCCTTCAGCTACTTGAGGGACTGTCAGGTGGAAGACTGAATATGAATAGCTTTCTTTTTCAGAGGGCCAAGGTCGGGGTCATTGGTGGATGCAGTTTTCAGCACAGTGGAAGGAAGCAAGTTCTCATAGGCTGCCTTGTGGTAGATGATACTGATTTGGGAGGTCAGCTCTCCACTGGAAGCATTCCAAGACTGCCTGGACTCTGGCAGCCAGGGCCGCTGTGGAAGCCTTCTTGCAATTAGGAGGTGTATCCAGTTGATCGCCAAAGCCCCTCTCAATTCTCCAGTTGTAAATCAGTTTGGATTAATACCTACTTAATTCTAATATGTAAAAACTCTGCTCCACTCTCACTTTATTTTGCATATGTTGGTACACTTGGATGGCATCTCATAGGTCTCTGAGGCTCTGTTCATTTTCTTTAGTTTTTTTTTTTTTCCTTTTAATTCTTTGGATTGAATAATCTCAATAGACCTCTCTAAATTTGCTGATTTTGCCAGGTGTGGTGGCACATACCTGTAATCCCAGTACTTGGGAGGCTGAGACAGGAGGATTGCAGGTTCCAAGCCTCAGCAATTTAGTGAGGCCCTGTTTCCAAATGAAAAATAAAATCAGTCTGGGGGGGTATAGTTCAAAGGTAGAAATGCTTCTGGGTCCATTTCCTAGTACCACATTACCCCCCCCCCCAAAAAAAAAACCCCAAAACTTGATTTTTCTGCCAGCTTAAATTTGTTATTGAGCCCCTCCAGTGAATTTTTTGTTTTGGTTATTATACTTTTCTACTCCAGAACTCTTCTATTTGGTTCATTTTTAAAATAATTTCAGTCTCTTACCAGTATTCTCTATTGTGGGAGACATTGTTCTTACGTATACATGATGTATGCCTGCCCACCTTCTCTCCCTCTCTCCCTTCCTCCTTCCTGCCTTCGTTTTGTGCTGGGGATGAACCCAGACACTCTACTTCTGAGCTACACACCCAGCCCCTTCATTTTATTTTAGTTTTAAAACAGGGTCTCACTAAGTTGCTATGGCTGTCTTGAATCTGCAATCCTCCCATCTCAGCCTCCCAAGTACTAGGATTACAGACATGTGCTACCATGCCCAGCTTTTATTCTACTTAGTATTTTGAACATGTTATAATAGCTGATTAAAAGTCTCTGTTTACTAAATCCATTGTCTGAACTTCCTCAGGAACAGTTTCTCTGACTGCTTGTTTGTTTGTTTATTTATTTATTGTGTGTGGCACTGAGGATTGAGCCCAAGGGCATTCTACCTCCAAGCTATACCCCTATCCCTATTTTTACTTTTATCTTTAAACAGGGCCTTACTAAGTTGTGGAGGACCTCATGAGATGGGTGAGACTGGCTATGAACCTGTAATCTTCCTGTTTCAGCCTTCCAAATACTGGGATTACATGCATGTGCCACTGCATCTGGCTCTTTTTTTTTTTTTTTTTTTTTTGCAGTACTGGGGATGGAACCTGGGGGCATTCTACCTCCAAGCCACAGCCCCAGCCCAATTTTTTATTCTTTATTTTGAAATAGGGTCTCACTAAGTTGTGGAGGGCCTCACTAAGCAGCTAAAGCTGGCCATGAACCTGGATCCTCCAGTCTCAGCCTCCCAAATGCTGGGATTACAAGTGTGCGTCACCACGCCCGACTGCATCTAATTCTTTGACTGCTTTTTATTTTATTTTTTTTCTTTCCTGTGCATAGGTACTACTTTTTTGTTTCTTTGTATGTCTCATACTTCTTTGTTAAAAATGGGACATTTCAAAATAATACAATGTGGCAACTTTGGAAATCAGATTCTCTTACCTCCGAAGAATTGTTGGTTTGAGTTTCTACTTGTTAAATGACTTTCCTTGACTAACTCTCTATTCCTTCTTTATCATATGTGGCTTCTGAAAGTTGGCTCGGTTAGCTAGTGATTGGGCAAAGACTCCCTTAAATGCACTGAGCTGGAAGTCCCCCTGCAAGGCACTCCTTCACTCTCCCCACAGTCTGCAACTCTGCCTTAGCCTTCACTTCCTGCTGTGCAGTGTTTCAAAGTCAGCTAGAGTTGAGAGGTCAGGGTCTTGTCAGGATTTTTTTCTGTGTACATGCACATGGCATTTCAGTCTCCCAGAAATGGATCAGAACCTTTCAAAAACCCTGTGAACATCTCATTTCCAATTTTCTTTTCTATCTTTAAGTTTTTGCTCAGCTTCCCATTAGCTCCAACTGGAAATGCCTCTCAGGTAGCTGTAGTGTTAAACTTATTTAACACTCAATTGTTTTCAATAATGCCCTGGAGATGGGACAGAGCCTTAGGACAGATAAAGAACAAGCTTTGAGCATAGTGCTTTCCAGCTAGCTGTTAGGTCAGAACCTGGGAATTTGGAGGAAAATCTACATCCATCTGGCTGCTCCAGTGGCTGCGAGGCAGCTGCTGGGGGATACGTGCAAGTCAGATGACTCACAGGTCGCAGTTCTTACTGAGATCCAGCCATTTTTCTTGAATCCATGCTCCTTAGACTGTTTCAAGCCTTGCACTAATTTCCAGAGCCTGGGAGATCAATTGTGACTGGTCTTGGCAGTGTTCTTGTTGCTGTTATGGAGGAGCAGATTTTCAGAGGTTTTGCCATGCTGCAAGTTAGCTCCCTTTCAGTCTCCCTCCACCAAGGCACCCGTGAGCAGGGAGAATGTGCTGTGTGCTTTCATCCTGCCTCATGTTCTCTCTTACCTCTATTTTTGATGTCATGAAGTGGTCTCAGGAGAGTGCCAAAGAGCAGAGGCTCCTGTGAGCAACTGGTCACCACTCGTAGTTATCAGCACAGAGCTCTAACTCGCTTCACAGGCGCCCCATGGACCTGACCATGTTGACGCTCTGGTCAGTTTCTCATCTTGCCAGCAGAGTGCATCTTTTGCAGTCTTGCCAGCATGTATATTATCCTGTGATGAAGTAAATCATTCGTTCCCCTAAATTAGGGTTGGGAAATAAAACATAGCTAAAAGAGCCATTTCCTTTGAATACTGTGGGGATTTGAGCTTCAGACCAGAAATAGCATTAGTTTTTCTCTATTAGATCTTACAGTCCTGGTAAACAGCTTGAGTTTTGTGTTAAATATTTTTAAGTCTATATATTTAAAATCTTATGTTCTCACATGTAACATAAATTTGGATTTTTTTATATGACCAAAACTTTGAATTCTAAGTATTTATTTTTTCATATTAGAGGCCATCAATCTTTCATTCTGTAAGATGGAAATACAAGTGCTATTGATTAAAAAAATAGATTCTGTTCTGAAAAGCTGTGTATGTTTAAGTAGCTAATTGCCATGTTAAAGTTTTTTTGCATTTATGTATTTGTGCATGTTTTCTTCCCTCATTTGTTAGGTAATAATTTAACTAAGCAGGGTAAAATGTGATATTACATGGTGGTACAACAGTTTTGAAATCTTGAAAGATAAAACTGGAAACATTTGCTTGTATTTTTTTCCACCTCGGAGTGTTTTGTTAATGAGACATTTTATACTGCCATAAACCCAGGGCAGTGATATAGGTGTTGATTGATTTTTGGATGGCAAGGGGCCTCTCTAATTGCAGAATTTGACATTTGTGTCACTTCTGCTGCTATAGGTGAGCAAGACGTGGAAGGTGATTGCAGAGGACGAGGTGCTGTGGTACCGGCTGTGCCAGCAGGAGGGGCACCTTCCGGAGAGCAGCATCTCGGATTATTCGTGCTGGAAGCTCATCTTCCAAGAGTGCCGAGCCAAAGAACACATGTTACGAACCAACTGGAAGGTAGGAAGTGGCCATTAGCATTACCTGGGGAAGAACAGCCTGCAAGGGCATGAGTCTAAGCCCTCAGTCACAGGGTAATAGGCAGAAGCAAAGGGAGAGAGGTGCTGAGGCCCCTTCGGTGGTAGGCGACATGGTGCCTGTTTTGTTCTCCTTTGGGTCTGCCCCCGTTTTCAGCCACAG
Organism: Graphiurus murinus; assembly: GCA_004027655.1. Lineage (NCBI taxonomy): Eukaryota > Metazoa > Chordata > Mammalia > Rodentia > Gliridae > Graphiurus > Graphiurus murinus. The sequence goes on along the minus strand of PVLC010001179.1, from coordinate 139,098 downwards.
AGTCTAAGCATCTTCCTGCTGTCCAAGACAGGAAGGCTGGGACTGGGCTGCCTTTCACTTTTGCTCTGCTGGTTAGGATTGCTGGAGTTGTGCTCAGTGCAGCCCCTTCACTTTGATCACCTCCCTGGGGGGCCCAGGAGGACAGAAGCACCACCCACACACAAAAGGGGAGCAGCAAGTGCCATCGAAGAAGCTGGAAGAGGGAGGGAAGCCGTGGCGAGTCTCCAAGTGCTGTCTGCGCTCCCCTCACGTAACCCACTGGCTTGCTGCCCTAGCATTTATCATTTAGAAGTCTCCACAGAAGTATTAGGTCACAGCGAAGGGTTTGCACAGAGCAGTGTTTCTGCAGGAGGCAGCTCTCAGGAAGCGTGTTATACGGAGCCGTGTGAGGCATGGCAAGGTGGTGGTGTGCCGTGGCGTTTCTTTCCTGCCTGGGAAGCTGGATGTGCACGGGTAGAGAGGGGGCGGGTCGATCCCGATAGACGTTGAGATGCACGAGCTTCTGCTCATCACTGGCGGTGACTTACTGCTCATGTGCACAACTGTCCCTAGTCACCTCATAACTCGATTAGCCACTGATGTGCTTGATGGGGTGACCTCACCAGCTCTGGGAGCACAAGCGAGAGCAGTGTTCTGTAACTCAAGGTTACGCAGTCTTGGCACTGGTGACATGGGCCAGCTCGTCCTTCGTTGGGGGCTGTCCCGTGCACTGCAGGATGTTGACCAGAATCCCTGACCTCTACCCACTAGGTGCCAACAGCATCCTTCTCCTCCCCTCAGTTGTGATGACTCAATGTTACCAAACATTGCCAGAAGTTCCCTGGAGGGCAAATTAGCCCCTGGTTGAGAATCACCATTCTAAGGAGAATTAGCATAGCTATTTTTTTCAAGAGAGTCACCGTCCTCTGATGTCCATTTGCATCCATAGCAGATAATGAACCCATTCAAGGGATCCATTAGCTTTCTTGCCCGGGTGCCTGGTTAGGACTCATGATGGACAGGGTGAGAGGCAGGCAGTAAGGCTTGACAAAGAAGGCTGCCCAGACACACGGGCCCAGAAAGTAGAGGGGCCAGCCTTCGTAGAAGGTACTACTTAAAGACAGCTCGAGAGTTGAGCTAATCTGGGCCTTTCTATCCAGAAAGGAGGGATACTTCTGAGATTTATAAACATGAGAGCTGGAGCTACTCAGTGTCCCCTAGCTTGAATTCAGAGTAGTCAGACTCTGAAAGAAAGTGGCAGCCAAGGTTTTTGCTTCCTCTTGATAGTAGAGAAAGCAAGGAAGGAAGGAAGGCAGTACCTCCTCGTTTGGGTTGGAGGCATTTGAAGACCCACTCATAGCACTTGGCATCTATAGACAATTGACAAGTTATGTGCACTTTAACTAAATGTCTACTTGTTTTCTAACATACAGGGAACTAGTTAGAGCTGCACGCAGGATGTGATGAAGACTTGTTTTGGAATGTCTCCAGCCTATTTCCTAACACTGCTAAAAATGAGGACACGGGTGAAATTTTAAATGATGAATCCTTCGTTAAATGTAATGATGGGATTCGTTTTGTAATTCAAGAATGAAAGAATTGGGTATCAAAACATGAAAGGTAGCCAATTGTGGTGGCACGCACCTGTAATACCGGTACTTGGGAGGCAGAGACCAGGAGGATTGCAGGTTTGAGGCCAGCCTCAGCAACTTAGCGAGGCACTCAGCAACTTAGTGAGACCCTGTTTGAAAATTAAAAAAAAAAAAAAAACAATACAATGGGTCTGAGGGTGGAGTTCAGCCGTAGAATGTCCCTGATTTCAATCCTCAGTACCACCCTCCACACGCACGCACGCACGCACACGCACACAAGAAAGGTACCATTAGAGCAAATTGCTTAACCTTCGCATGTCAGTGTTTCTCATATTTAGAGTGGGCTAAGAGTAGTAACCCCTCTGTTCTGTGGCAGAGATGACCATAGAAATCCGCTGAACCTGGCCTGTGCTCTCAGTTCATAAGCCTTTGCACACAGATATGGTGGTTCTGTCCTATTTGTGATTGACTTCAAGATTGGTTGGACAGGTGATTTGGCTTGGTGTCTTAATTCAGTGTCTGGGGAAACCTTGGAAGGCACTCAGGAGTTCTCAGGAGTCCTGCAGAGGGGATGACCTATAAATGCATGAACTTGCCCACATTGCAGTTTAGTGCTATTTTGGAAATGATTTGGTAGAGTGCATGGTACATGTTCTCCTCGTGTTTACATTTTTGTTTTCAGCCTGGCTTAAATATCAATGGGGGTTGGAGCTCAAGAAGGGGAGGGAAGCCACAGGACAGACATTAGTAAGTGCCAGAAGCACGTAGGTTTTCATCTCAGGCTCTCTCCTTTTCCTCCAGTACCTTTTTCCTCAAAAGAGCCCTTCCACTCTAGTAACTTTGTCCATGGCCCAGACTCCCGCTTCTCCTCCCCTCCTCTCCCCTCCCCGCAGCTCCTCCTGCATGTGTCCATTTTTGGCCCTCAGCTGCAGACTGAGGATTAAGTTACGATCATTTTGCAAACTCTCTGCCCAGTTTCTGGAGGATAGAATAAGTGTTGATTTAAATGGAATAGATATCGTCATCTCTTTCCCAGTAATAAAGTAATCATAGTAGTAGCTGCTGCTTGCTGAACACTCGTGTGTGCTGAGAGCTGCCCCCAGCGCTTGGGCACATTGTTTCTGAGCTGAGCCAGGCCATCAGGACTGGAATTAGGGATCATCCAGTATTCTTAAATACCTGTATTGATGCTTGCTTTTTGGCTTAACTCTCTCACTCTTACCTACTTTCTACATGTCAACACTTTGTATCACCTCAGATTTCTTTTATTTTTATTTAAAAAAATTGTTTGATGTCTATTCTGAATAACAAATTATCATGATAAAATAATGTAAAAGTCGCACAAATGCACGCAGTGGAAAATACACTTCTCCTCCTCGCTCTGCATATCATGTCCTCCTCTGAGGAGCAGCTCAAGTCTAGGTTTTAGGGTTTTCTTGAAAGACTGCTCTGTGACACCTGACAGCTCAGCAGGCGTGTCCTCTTCTCCCTTTTCTATCCTGATCTCTGTCTATTTGTGTATGGTTTTTAATTTGATTCCTCTTGTAAAAGTTGTTAACAGATAAGTGTCATTAAGTACTTTGTCTTTGCTGAACTGAACTTTTTAATATATTATATGCTTCTTTGGATACTGTGACTACCCACAGATTCTTACCAGCTGACTGGATTGTAGTTATTTGTGTGCACAGTTCTTGTCCTCAGTGATCTTGAGGACCGGGCCAGCATCTCACACACCCAAGCTTTCCGTCTAGTTAGCTGTCTTTCATACCTGTGGTTACAGGGGACATACTTACTAGCTGAACTCACTAGTTGTCACCTTTGTCTTTTTGAATGCCCAGATAACTCGACTGCAATTCATGCTGTAGAAAACTGCTGTGGAATGTAGGTGAAAGTGATGAAATGCTTTGTCGTTGGGCTATCCCAAGAATAGTATAAACTGCATCCCCCTTTTCCTTACACAGAACCGCAAAGGCGCTGTGAGTGAGCTGGAACATGTCCCTGACACGGTTTTATGCGATGTGCACTCTCACGATGGCGTTGTCGTTGCTGGGTAAGCAAAACCATTTTCTCTTTTCACAGGCTGCCCTCTGGGCCCCGTGGCCTTATCTTCCCTTGAGAGCATGTGCCGTCCTCCGTTACAGCCACGTTTGAGACAGAGTCCCTAGGATTCGAGGGCTCTGCAGCGGGTGGAGAGGAGCAAATGGTGGGAAGCAGATCTGTGATCCATTTGTCTCATATGTCTTTCCTAGCTTTCACGCCACTCTCCTGGCATGTTATGTTAGATTTTCATTAAGGCAGATAGTTTATATTTTATGAAGATAAAAAAGTCAGGCAAGAATAATAAGTGTTGGCGCAAACAGGTCCCCATTCTTCTTCTGTGTTCTTATTATGAGTAAGGGCTGTGGCCACACATAATCTTCCTTCCCCACCACACAGTATGCGTTTACTATTTAATTTGTCCAGAAATAGGCTTTTTATATGTTTCCATGGTCAAGAAGTTTAATTTTGACTTCTGTAGATTTCTTCGGCTTGTGTTCCAAAGCCCATTCCCATGAATTCTTCATGTGTTACTACAGAGGCATACTTATGTATTTCTTTAATGTACAACAAGAAGATTGATGTCCTTTCTGGATTAGGAAGGTGTCTTGAGCTGCAGTCTCAGATTATAAGCTTTAAATTGCTTGCTTTTATGCCAGATTGTATGCCAGAATGCGGAGACCAGAATCTGTGAACTTGTGCGTGTATATGGGCTTTGGTGTGAGCTGCCTCAGGGAGGTTCCTGCCTGCGGAAAACTAAAACCAAGAGCTAACCTTGGACTTAGACAGCCAGTAATCGCTGAGTCTTTTTCTTTTAAAAAATTCTTTCCCTAAGTAGTATTCTTTAAAGAATATCATTTGAATTGCAATTTCAAATAGATCATTTAAATGTGTGTGTGTGGGGGGGGGAAAGGGCTGGGAATTGAACCCAGGAGCATTCTACCGCTGAACTGTACCTCTAGCCTTTCTTACTTTTTATTTTGAAACAGGGTCTTACTAGGTTGATGAGTCTCATTACTTGCTGAGTCTGGCCTTGAACCTGTGATCCTCCTGTCTCAGCCTTCCAAGTACTGGGATTACAGGTGTGTGCCACCACACCCGACTCCATTTAAATGTTTGAGGTGTGGTATGTAGTGCTCATGAAAAAAAACTATTTCTGTTTTAAACAAGATATGCCCAGAAGGGACACTTTTCCTTAGCTTCTATTTCACTGGTTACAATTTAGAGGTTAATGTCCTTCTTGAGAGAGCTATAGAAATATTATTTTTAGAAAGATTAATGGAGCAGCAATCTGGAATTTTGTCCCTCATCAGTACGGTTTCGGGCTTCTGCCCCCCATTGCTGAAAAGTGGGCTTCAGAGCTCACAAATGGCCAGGTGCTTCTACCCAGCAGGTCTGAGAGTCAGTGGTAACTGCATAAGGTATTTATATCATCTGGCTGAACAGAGTCCCTGCCTAGGGTGTAAGAAGATGCTGAAAGAGTCCTAAAAAAGATTAGAAATAAAGGAGAGACTTTTATCCTGGCAGCGGTTGTGACTTTCTTATCTGGACATGGAGCTCCCAAAAGGAAAGGCAGGCTGGCCGACTCCGAGCCAGGTGCCAGTCTTTCTTTCCCTGCCTCCTGCTCCCTGGAGGTCTGCTCAGCATTGCAGATTAGGCAGCACAAAGCCCGGCGATGGCAGAGTTTTGTGGATCGATAAGATGAAACTTGAGCTGTGGGTCAGAGAGGCTCCTTACAGCTCCTCTTTCTAAGAGAACCTCATGTTGATGGCCTAGCCTGCGATCCTTCAATCTTGCTTGTATGTAGAGCATCTCGTGTTTATCATTAAAATTTTATCTGGTGGTTACGATGCTTGTTTTCTGGGTCAGATCTCGAATCCCTTTTCATTTGAGACAGTGGTGTTTGTGGTTACCTCATTCCCAATCAATGTTGTATTCACCAGGCCTTCTGCAGTTATGCATTTCCAAGGAGCCTCTTAAAGAGACAGTGCCACCTCACCTTGCTTTCTCTTGTATTTACCTGTGTTTCTCATATTTTCCTTCTTCCCTTTTTCTCTTTCTCTTATACAAGTGGTATCTGTTCAGGGCCTTAGTTTTAGGTGACTATAAATTATTTCTTGCATTTAAATCTATTAAATATATTTCATGTAATTGATGGAGAGCAAGACTTGCAAAATCTCACTTCTCCCTACCTTTTCAGTTTTCTGTGTAAATGTTCTTTGTGTATGTGGGTGTCGGGGGGGAGGAGGGACTGGGTATTGAACCCAAGGATGTTTACCTCTGAGCTACACCCCCAGCTGGATGTTTTATTTGTTTTGTATTGTGGGGGGGTTTTTTGTTTGTTTTTGCAATACTAGGGATTGAACCCAGGGGCATTCTACCTCCGAGCTACACTCCCAGTCCTATTTTTTATTCTTCATTTCGAAACAGGGTCTCACTAAGTTGTGGAAGGCCTCATTAAGTAGGTGAGGCTGGCCTCGAACCTTCGATCCTCCTGTCTCAGCCTCCCAAGTACTGGGATTACAAGCGTGCGCCACTACGCCCGGCTTCGATGTTTTATTTGTAAACAGGGTCTTGCTAAGTTGCTGAGAGCCTTGCTAAGTGCTGAGGCTGACCTTGAACCTGCAATCCTCCTGTCTCAGCCTCCCAAGTATTGGGATTACAGATGTGTGCCACCACACTTGGCTTGTGTAAATGTTACTGGTTTGGGGTCAGGTTGGAAAGGCCTAGACTAACCCGATCTTGGTTCTTCCTTAATCCTCTTCCCACACAAAACCAGAGGATACTTAGTCATTCACTCATGAACTCAGTGGCAGACACCGGAGCGTTTATCATGTGGAGCCAACAGCTCCCACCCCAGGCGCTTCCTACCCAGCCATGTGCAGAGGCGAGTCTCCAAGCTCGGGCCGAGAGTCTGCATCCCTTCTATCTTGGGAGAGATTTCCGGGTACCTTCCCTAATGTTGAGAGTTTTTTGATGTTGGCTTCCAGACTACCTTTCTCCTTATTGTTCTCATATGTGCCTTGGGTTTCTTCTATACTGTTCTATTTAGTCACCTCGGAGCACATCTTGTTAAAAAATTGAGTTATATTTGGCATACTACAAAATTCACCGTTTCAAAATTCAGGAGTTTTTTAGTAAATCCACAGATTGTGCAGCTGACACCACTGTCTTAATTCCAGAACATTTTTACCACCTTGAAAAGAAACCCAGTCCTCATTTTCCAAGGCCCAGTGCAATTGTGTGACCTCCCAGAGGCTTCTCTGGTCCTCTAACCTAACAACCCCTCCTCCCCCAGTGTCTGCCCTTCTCATAACACCTGGAGAAGTGGCTTTCTGCAGCACGCAGAGCAGCCAGTTGTGCCATCTGACTGTCTCTCCCAGGCATTCTTATTGTTATTTTACGTAGAAATAGCTTTTAACTTTACGGCCATTGATTTTCTTTGCAGTAATTTGTAAGCATCTTTTAAAACTGGGAGTGCTCTATAATATTTCATTAAATGCCCGATAGTCCTTGTGTACTGTTTTGTATGGAGTGAGCACTAAAATCTAATACCCAGACCGCCCCTTCTCCCACCACCTGTATGCTCTCTTACATGGGAATCTGGGGAAATGCCCATTTTCTCTTGTCTGTTCTCTAGCTTTTTAGCTGGCTCAGAGATCATATGATTTTAAACCTGGGAGAGGCTTTAGTGTGAGGTGACGGAGGCTCAGAGCCAGGATGGATGAGCTTCTGTGATGTCCATGTGCAGAGCCCTGGTTGGCTAACTGGAATCCTTGTCTATTACAGCATCATTCTGGTTTGTCTTTTGTTGCATACGTCCTTTCTTTTTAAAAATAAAAGTGATAGCAAAACCAAATTATTTTTGCAAATGTTAAAAAGTGGAGAAGAGAAATCTACCTAAATCCTAAATCCTACCACGTAACATAGTTTACTATTTTTGGTGTGTGTGGTTTGGTTTTTAGTCTTTTTTTTTTCTTACTGTTACATACTTGTTTTTACATCTTTGTTCTTTTCTCCTCACTAAACTAATGAGATTTTTTTCATGTTACATTATTTTTCATTACTTTCTTTGGTTGCAACAACCTTGAATAATTATATCCTAATTTTCTCCTTTATTTCCCTAAGAGTGGGCATTAAAGTAATTTCTTAATGTTTTATTATACAGTCATGCATCATTTAACCATGAGGAGGACATGTTCTAGAATGCTTTGTTGGGTGACATAGAATGAGCATACTCAAACTGAGACAGATGTGACATCCCTGGGCCTGCGGTCTCAGAACCGCCATCATATGTATGGTCTTTTTTTGACTGCGGTTTCTTTATGTGGTGCATGCCTGTATAATGTTATGAATGTTCTATGTATAGAAATTTGAAGACTTTTTTTTTAGCACTACAGATTTTCTTTACTTAAAAATTATATGTGGGCATAGTTGTACATACCTGTAATCCTAGTACTTGGGAGACTGAGACAGGAGGATCACAGGTTGGACGTCTACAGGTGGTAACTTAATGAGATCCTGTTTCAAAATAAAAACTAGGAGCCAGGCATGGTGGCACATGCTTGTAATCCCAGCATTAGGGAGGCTGAGATAGGAGGATCCAGGTTCGAGGCCAGTCTCAGCTACCTAGTGAGGCACTCTGCAACTTAGTGAGACCCTGTTTCAAAATAAAGAATAAAAAATAGGGCTGGGGGTGTAGCTCAGAGGAAGAATGCTCCTGGGTTCAAACCCCAGTACTGCAAAAAAGAAATAAATAGATAAATAAATGAATAAAAATAAAAACGAGGGCTAGGGGTGTAGCTGGGGTTGGGATGCCTTTGGATTCAAACTCCAGTAGCAAAAAATACATACATACATACATACATACACACATACAATAAAACGCATGCTACAGTATGAACTGAATTCCCTATAAGTGTATAGAATTAAAGAATTTTAGCTGGGTGTGGTGGCACATGCTTATAATCCCAGTATTTGGGAGACTTAGGAGAATTGCAGGTTTGCAGCTAGCTCAGCTACTTAGTGAGGCCCTGTTTCAAAAATAAAGAATGAAAAAAATAGGGCTAGGGAGGTAGCTCAGGAATGCCCCTGGGTTCAATCCCCAGTACCACAAAAACAAACAAACAAAGAAAAAAAATTAGCTAGGTGTAGTGACACACACCTGTAAATCCCAGTACTTAGGAGGCTGAGATAGGTAGCTCACAGGTTTGAGGCCAGCCTTAGCAACTTAGCAAGACTCTATTTTAAAATAAAGAATAAAATGGCTGGGGTGTAGCTCAGAGGTAGAACACCCCTGAGATCAATCCCCAATACTACTTATGCAAAAAAAAAAGTTAGTTTTTTTCGTTATCCAATGTTCCTGATTATTTGCCTAGGCTCAAGTCCCAGAAATGAAATTTTGTGACTTTTCAGATTAGAAATTGTTCTTAAGTTGTTAATAAATTGCTTTTATAGCCCCCAACTTCTTTCCAGTTTAATTTTTTTATTCTAAGTTCCCAAACCAACCCTCAAGCCTGCTCCTGAATACCCTTTCCTCCTTCCTGCCAGTGCCAGAAATAATGCTGAGCCCTCAGAGGTCACCTGTGGCCTTTGGCCAGAAACCAGTGGCCCTTCCCTCTTGAGCCTCTTGGTACTGCTGGGCCCTGTCAGTTGTGTGCTCATTTTGAAACAGTGGGGATCATGTATATTCAGCATCAGTGTGCCTGCGGAGCCTGACCCCAGTCCCCGCACCCAGAAACTCAAAAGGAAGTGTGCACGAAATGGAGGCTCTTCACACTCCTGTGAGCCTGCTCGCTCTGAGCCGCCTCTGCCCGCCCACGCTCCTCCTCTGGCCTTTCTCTTCCCTCTGGGTCTCCCCTGGTCATTCAGCAGGGATATGCAGCATCTCAGGACCTGCGTGAACCAGCAAAAGTGCTTCCAACTGTGAGCAAGTGGTCCAGGCAATACTGACTTTTTTTGTGGTACTAGGGCTTGAACCAGGGGTGCTCTACCTCTGAGTTACACCTCTAGCCCTGTGCTATTTTTTGTTTTGAAATAGGGTCTCACTAAGTTGCTGGGGCTGTCCTCAAGCCTGTGATCCTCCTGTCCCAGCCTCCCCATATGAGGACCATAGGTGTGTACCACCTTGCCTGGCTCCGACTTTGCTTTTCTAGCTGAAATTTCCCATTTCCTTAACTTGGAAAAAATTTGAGTTTAAAAGTTGTCGATTGCTACAGAATAAGCCACTGACCTTTCTCCAAAGCTTAGTGTCTGTCTGCATTTTCTTTGTGATATGGTGGCCTCTCTGAAATGTTTGATTTTATATGTGTTTTCCTTGTATTTTAGAAGAAGAGATGTTATCTAAAAAGTTGGTTAATAGTGAGAGACTAGGAAACATGTCTTTTGTTTGTTTGTTTGTTTGTTTTTGCGGTGCTGGGGATTGAACTCAGGGGCATTCTACCTCCGAGCTACACCCCCAGACCTATTTTTTATTCCTTATTTTGAAACCAGGTCTCACTAAGTTGCGGAGTACCTCACTAGGTAGCTGAGGCTGGCCTCGAACCCGGATCCTCAGGTCTCAGCCTCCCGAATGCTGGGATTACAAGCGTGCGCTACCATGCCCAGCTTGTTTGTTCTCTTTAAAAAACAATTTTGATTTTTGGTGGTGGCAGCTCCACCAAAATTTAGAGTTCTAGAATGTTTTTAAATTTATATCTTGGCAGAGGACTCACCTAGCATAATATGTGAGACCCAGGGTTCCATCCCCAGCACCAAAGATAAAATAAAATGTTTATCACTGAGGAAAATAATAGAAGGAAAGGAGACATGGAGACATCCTCGTTTTGTTTTGTGATGTTTGGACTGTTCTCCTTCTCCCCAGTCCCACTGTGGAAGGTAGGATTTGCAAATGGATGACATCATGAATTCAGAAAGGTCACAGTAAGCCCTGAGGCCTGGGGCCAGATGGAGCTGGCCATAAGCAGTGAAGGAGAGCCACCTAGTAAAGGAGCGCTTCCCAGGTCCACCTGGGAACAGAGGCAAGCTGGGGCTCCTTGGAGGCCCTGTGCCAGCTTGACTGCCATTAAGCTACTAGCTGGCCCGAAGCTTCTATCGGATGCCCAGGAGCATGGTGTGTTTGCAGTGAACGCCCTCCGTACTGTTACTTAAGATCATATGTCTGGAGCGTTCCAGTTTGCATAGGGAAACGCATTTTTCTATTCATGTTAGAGGACCACTTCCCCCCTTTTGGTTGAAAACATGATCATGCACCCTCTGTGGCTGAGGTTTTCTCTGCTACTTCCTAGGTGCTCCGGCCCTGGTTTTCCGCCGCTGTGATCGGCCTTTTCAGTGCACAGTTCCTCCTTGCCTGGAAGAGTCAGTGACTGTGTATCCAGGTTTCTCCTTTGCCAAATGGGGTTGGAGGGAAAACTGCATCATTTCATGTTGTAAGATATTAGCTCTCTTCTTTCCCTGAAAACCCTCAGTTGTCCTCTTCGGTCTCATTCCTGTGAGGGAAGTGTGCCTGTGTGAACCCATGACAAGAGCCCCAGCCTCTCTCTGCAGCCAGGCGCTGCCAGGCCTGGCTGATTCAGGTCTACTTTCAGCAGCATCATCTCCGGTCACGTGGTCCAGACTTCAGAGTCTTCAGAGAGGGTTCTTGTCTGCTTGGACCTGAAGCAAGCCCTGCAGCTTCCGGGGTATGCAGATCAGAGGCTGCTTTCGGGACCTCTGGGTGCGTCAGTCGGCCCGGCGCAGTTTTACCACAACTTTATTATTGTTTTACCATTAAGAGCTACTAGAAAATAGTTTAAACAGTCATTGAAGGTAACTTGAAAAACCTTGTGTTAAATCATTTTTTTCCTTCATTTACCCCAGAAACAGCGTACCAGCCAAAATGTTAATAGAGGCTTTGATTTGAAGTAGTTTATATTTACCCTGCATTTTTAAATATTTTCTGTTTAGGAAGTGAAGTTCTCAAGGATAACATTCCTAATACCCTGCTAGTTTCATATGAATATATGAAGAATAGATCATGCCTACGGGTTGCTCCAGGCCCTTGAGATAGGAGCTGCTTTGCACGTACAGATGGAGGGTAAAGCTGTGTAGGTGAATGTCGCCGCATCGCTCCCGACGCAGGGCCTGCTCTCTGGCTCTTCTCTTCGTCAAGCTCCTCCTCCCGACAGTTTTCCTTTCAGCCTTGTTTCGAATGGATTTTGAGCTCCTCCTCCTCATGACAGTGGACTGTTTCCCATAAGGAATTCGATCATTACCCGTTAGGGACCTCTTTTTAAAAATACTTTTAAGCTTATTTACTTACTTTCTGCTGTGAGGTATGTGTGCTCTTCTAGTAAATAAGTCTGAGGTAAGATATTGATAAGTGACTCAAGTGGAGCATTACATTTATTATGTCCTTAATGAAGGAGCTCCAGAATGTCGTTAATAAATACTGGTGAACTCATGGCTGCCTTGATCCATCTCTGCTCCTCCAAGGAATAATGGGAAGGGCCACAGCTACAGTAACTCTGCATAATCATCACTGACTCTGACTCTATTGATTGTGATTAACCAAGATGTATGGAACACAGTTTTAAGTGTGTGTGTAGTGCATGTATCTCGTCAGGTCCATTAAGATGCTCATTATTTTTCAATTGATGCGTCTTAAGCCCTACTTGATGGTTGCTCTAGTGCATTTCTACAGGACAGCTCTGCACCATGGGATTGGGTTCATTTTGTTAATTGCATAATACAACAGAGGCATGGTTTATATAAAATAGTAAATACTCTTGCTTTTATTGATTTGTAATCTCTGGTATTACTGAAGAAAGTACAAAGCAAGGGAATGGTTCTCATTAAAACCTCTACATGTTAAGGGCACAGATGTTTCTTAGAATGTGGGTATTGCACTTTTAGGGGCCTCTGCCTAGTTGTTTAGCAGGCTTTAAACCACTTCCAACATGCATAGATACCGCACACACCTTCCTTGTTCTTGAGGAGTGTATGGGATACAACTGGTGATGTTACAGAACGGTGGGGGATGCAGCAGGCGCCCCAGCACACCGGGGACAGCTCCTCAGACTGGCTTTTCAGCTGAGTCTAGAAGATGACCAGGACTTTCCCAAGCCGAGTATGGGACAGGAAGGTCGCTTCTTCACTTCTGAACCAACTGTGGTTGTTAATAATTCACCCAGCTTTACTTTTCTGTTGAGCTGGATGGAATACAGCTTCAGAATCCTTCTCAACATAGGGCTGTAGGTTGCCACTGCTGGTGTTTTGGAGTTAACATACAAAGAACCACCATCTTCTGTTCCTGGCCTGAGGCTGCTGTGGGTCCCTGACCAGGGTAGGATTGGGACCTGATTTGAGCATGGCTGCGTGAGCATGATCCTGCAGAGGGGTAAGTCTCACAACATTCTGTGCGTCCTCGCACAACCCCGTGAAGCAGGTGTGATGGTCACACCTGGCATCTGCCCAGCCCCACCCCAGCTTAGGGAGCTTTGGTGGGCTTCTCGCCTTCTAGTTGAAATGTAGCGGCAGAATGGACAGGTTAGGGCCAAGGGCTGGGTCCTGCAAGCCTGAGTCACAGTGTTTGAAAACACAGTATTGAAGTTCCTTATATTGCACTTAAATGGAGATGGTTCTTAAAAGCAGTATTTGTTTAAAGATACTGTCATCTGAGGAAGTGGAATGGCTTATTGGCTAAGCAGCAGACTGAGAAAAACCTGGGCACGTTTTGATCTCAGCTGTGCCACTACAATGCTTCTTGTGACCTTGGGTAAGTCACTTAACCTTCTTCTCAGCAGTCTTAAATCGACACCCCTCCCACCCTGCTATGAAGAGCTTTGAACAAATTTGTTTTTAGAAAATAAGAGCTGGCACCTGGAAGCAAAACGGAATCCCTGCTGGATATTTATACAGGAAGGAAGGTTAAAGGTGGCTTTACCTTACAGAATTTCTTCCTTTTTTTTTTTTCTTCTGGCCTCTTAGTCCAAATAACTAGTCTGCGTATCGGAAACTTACTAGTTAATGAAAGCTCTTTGGTGGTAAATCATTTTAAATTGGCAATTGGCTCCGGCGTGCTGAGCCTCAGAGAGGCTCTGTTCCCATTCTTTCAATAACAAAAAAAAAAAATCAGCTGTGGTCTCTGACCTGTTTATTTAGAGGTAAACTCAACCTTGCCAGCATAGAAGCAGCTGGGAAGGCACACAGCTCCTAGTGTCACGGTCCCTGCCGTGGGCGGGCGCGTCGATAACCACGTGAAGAGGGCTGCTTTCCTGTCCTGACATCAGTCGGTGTGTTAGTTGCAGTTGTACTTTGCACAGACACTAATTAGAGAGCCATCAACAGCACTGGGGTCCTGAGGCTTACTGACAATGCAGCCATCATAGTGGCATCTTAATTGGTGGAGCGTAATTGTCATTAGGCAGCGATAAAGACATCTGGAGCTCTGGAGAAAAATCAGCCTTTTTCCCTACCTCCATTTGCTGTCTGGTCTTGCTTCTCCTGGCCACATTGTTAAGTGCTTTTAGATCACGTTTAGGGTTTGGTCCAGGTCCCTGTGCCCCAACCAGAGTTCTGTGATGGCGAAAATTAGCATGGGTCATGAGCACAAAGCCCAACTCTGTTGCTCCCGTCCTTTCACTTGCTTTAGGTTTTAGGACCTGCTGCTGAGTTATCGATGTGCTCAGTACCTGCTGAAGTCTGTTCTGAAATTTATTTTCCGTTCCCTTCGATAAAAGAAATGTAGAGCTTTTTTTTTTTTTTTTAATTGGGGATTGAACTCAAGGTATTCTACCCCTGAAACACACCCCCAGCCCTTTTATTTTTTATTTTGAAACAGTCTCACTAAGTTGCTAAGTCTTGCCTCAAACCTGCAATCCTTCTGACTCTGCCTCCCAGGTATTGGGAGTACAGGTGTGCCCCACCATGCCCAGAGAGCCTTTACATTTTACCCCTTGAGTTGTTTTTCAGCAAAACACTTAATGTGATTCTCCTGCTCTTTGTCTTTGAAGAACAGAGTTAACTTAAACATCAAATTTTCCAGATATCCATTTATCAAAATAGTTGAGTTTTTCTTTTGTCTTCGAGAGCTGTATTTTAATCAATTTGAAAATGCAGGAAGGTTACATGTCAACGTGTGCATTCTGGGTGCGGCACTGATCCTCGTGCAGGAGGGCCGAGGGCAGCGGAAATGAGAAGGGGCTCTGCCCCGGCTGTCAGTGTCGCCCATGGGCACCCCTTCCCAGGCACCACTTGTCTGCTTAGTGTTGCTGTGCATGGGGCGCTGTGACAGAGACTGCAGCCCTGAGGTGGGACTTGGCAGTCGAGGTCATGCGGACACATGGTCTGCACACCTGGAATGCAGCTGTGAGTGCCGTTTCTGCAGGTGAAGGACACAGCTGAGTTGAGGGAGGGGGGTTCTCACTCCATCCTGCCTACACCAGAAGATGCTGATATGGGCTGCCACCCCAGACGATTGGATTAGCTGGTCTTGGTGTCCTTGGCACTGGGTGCTTGAAACGTGCCTAGGCACTCTGCACCTGCAGCCAAGGTAGAGCCGCCTGGGCGGCCGGGGGGAGGAGGCCTCCAGGAAGGGGGGTGGAGCCGGATTCCAGGCAGCAGTGTTCACAAGCTCCTCTGAGGTGGCTGGGGGAGGGGACAGGACAGGACGTTGTGGGGGAAGGGTTGGGAGCTGGTTTGCAGAGCGTCTTCAGTAGGTCCCATAAGTACAATTTTGTTCACTGGAGTGTTCAGAAGTGAGACTTTGCAGGGCTTCCTAGGTGACGAGCACAGTCCAGTCTGACGCTCCTGGTCGTTGGGTATATGGCTGTGAGCAAGAAGGCCCAGGCCCAGGCCCTGGCCTCAGATGTTTATATTTTTATTTATTATTTATGTATTTATGTATTTATTAATTAGCGGTACTGGGGATGGAACCCAGGGGCATTCTACCTCCGAGCTACACCCCCAGCCCTATTTTTTATTCTTTATTTTGAAACAGGGTCTCACTAAGTTGCGGAGGGCCTCACTAAGTAGCTGAGGCTGGCCGAGAACCCAGATCCTCTAGTCTCAGCCTCCCAAGTACTGGGATTACAAGTGTGCGCCACCTCGCCCGGCTTTCAGATGCAGAGGGACAGTTAGGTGATCAGCAGATAATGGTCAAAGTAGATGTGAGTGGGGACGTGGTCTAGCACAGAGCGTGGGGGAGGAAAGAGAGCAGTTTCCAGGAGAATGCCTCGTGGACTCCGTGCGTGCGTGTGGAGGAGGCTGGCAGGTGCAGGGTGGACTGCAGGCAGGAGAGGCTGAGGCAGGGGCTCCACACCTGGGGGTGTTAGGGGTTCTGAGAATGAGGATGGAAGAGCGTGGCCATGGAGCGTGGTGGCAAAGGAGAGAGGGAAGGCGCCTGGCGATACCGTTGACGGCAAGCAACTTGGAAACGGGCCAGCGTGGCAGCAGACTGCAGCTTTTGGAGGAGTGCATGTGTTTATTTTAGATGTACAGTACGCAGGGAAGAAAGGGCTCGTTGGGCACCTTCTGGATGTTAATAAATCATTGTTCTCCCTCTCTCCTCTTCCCCCAAATGAAGAGATATCACAGTTTGTGTCTCACCGTTCACTTCTGTCCACTTCAGAAGTTGAAGCCCGTTTGTCCCCATTTTGCAGTTGTGTTGCTTTGCTGGCACTCTGTGTTCAGGGTACTGGCCCTGGGCTGGAGCTCCAGCCACTGCGATGCGGCCCTCCGCACCCTGCTCCTTCAGCTGCGGCCTCAAGGGGGCGCCACAGAGCAGCTTGAGACCAGGGTGTGACGTAGTCCACAAGGCCAGTGGAGTAAATGGATTTCCTGGTTGTGTACTTTCTCTCAAAATTCCTTAGTACTCCCAGACCTTTCTCTGTGTTTCTGAAAGGCAGTGCCATCTTTTTCGCTTTTCTCAATTGGCTGCTTCCTTTTACATAGACTCCAATCTTAAGATTCTAATAACATATGATCTAGGAATTCAAGCATACTCATTCAGTTTCTCTGTGGCGAAGCAATGGCTTTATTCCAGAGAACATTCTGAGTTGTTTGGGGGGTTTCAAGTTAAGCCTGCTGGCTTTGGTGCAGCGGGGTGTGGGGTAGAGTTCCTCGTTGAGAAGGCGAGGGGGCGCTTCCTGGAGAGCCTGGGAAGCCCAGGGCCGTGGCCGGCGATGTCGCTCATTGCCAGGCATGGGGGAGGCTCCGCAGTCAGGCAGAGGCTGGGGCCCGGGTGATGGGAGGCGCGTCTCTCCTGTCACACACACTCTGCAGACCCGCCTGCAGCAGAGCTGACTGTCCAGCCTAGGGGACCAGTGGTTACTAAACGCTCACCGACTAGATTAGTGAGGAGACATACGATTGAATGTAGTAAGCAAAGACTTCCCGAGTCAGAATTTTCTTAGTCTCTTCATTAAGAAATCTTATCTGAGAGCCAGGTGTGATGGCACATACTTGTAATCCCAGAACTCAGGAGACTGACACAGGAGGATTGCAGGTTCAAAGCCAGCCTCAGCAACTTAGTGAGACCGACCCTGTTATAAAAAGTAAAATAAGGCTGGGGGTGTAGTCAGAGGCAGAATACCCCTTGGTTCATTCCCCAGCACCACACACACACAAAACCTCCCCTGAGGTTGATCTTCTGTGGCTGCTTTAACATGTATCATGTCATAGATTTCAGTGATTAAATAGATCTCCGAGGTTGTTTTGTTCAGTCTTATAATGAAACCCTGAAGAAACAATGTCTAGGGCTTCAGACCAGGGGCATCTTCACAGAATCACCTGCCTTCCTGTGACGTGGACCCATCATGAGGCCCCCACAGGCCCTTCCACCCTGAACCCTGCCTCACATGTGGAATCACCCTCTGTGGCAGACATAAAGAACTTGGTCGAAATGCCATGGCCACTGCATCGTGTGGCCATTCTGTTATCTTGGGGGCCTCACGTCTGAGCAGGTTCTGGCCCTGCCTGACTGACGGAGAAGGTCATTTTGGGAGTGGCGGCAGCGATGGGACAGAGTGAGTGCTCTTGCATTCAGAGTGGGCAGACCAGGGAGCTCCTTGCACTTGCACAGAGCTTTTCATGAGAAGGCAGCACGGTCTGGCTGCTAGAGGCAAGATTTCATTGTTTCAGCAAATCAGTTAGTCTTTAGGGACTTTAATCAGTCAGATCTGATGCATGGACAAGTTATTCAAAAGCTCGCGCCTGTAAGACCACTAGATCTTAGTTCTCCAGCAGCATCTCTCCCAGTCTTTGTGTGTGAACACTGTTGCTTACACAGATTTCTGTGAGCGATCCCTTTTGTGGGAGGACCTAAGGTGACAGTGTAAAAGGGAAAGCAAGGGGCTCTGGATGCCCACTTTCCTGTTAGTTTCTTGTTTGGAATTTGTCACCACTGTGCTGTGAGAACGGGAACCATGTTCACAGCCTCCTGTCAGCTGCCATTTGCCCCGCTGGAGCCGCTCTTCCAAACAGTGTCACGGGTGCCCTGCTGAGCAGCTCTCTCCTCGGTTGGCTTGAGGCCCTTCCCGTTTTCTCTTCAGTCCCCCTTTGGAAACAAGTGTGTCCTTCTTTTCCAGATATACATCAGGGGACGTGCGGGTGTGGGACACCCGCACCTGGGACTATGTGGCCCCCTTCCTAGAATCAGAGTGCGAGGAGGACGAGCCTGGAATGCAGCCATATGTCTCCTTTGTGAGGATAAACAGCTCGCTGGCGGTGGCGGCTTATGAGGATGGTAAGTAACCGCAGCCCTCCTCCCTATTAAGGAGAAAAAAAGCTTTGCAAAAATTAAGCAGCTGTGGCCGGCTCCCCCGTAATCCCTCCATACATACACGTGGGCACACACACTTGTACACACACACTCACTCACTCCTGCCTTTATGTGAAGAAGCTGGCCAGTCACCCTTGGTGCATTAGTAGCATTGGAGCACAGCACCCATTAGAGCTGGTGTTTAACTCCTGCTGGAACTGTCAGGCTGGGTCAGGGCCAGACGCAGCACGGCCGGCCAGACCATCTTAAGCAAATAACTTGTTTGGTGTAAAATATTAAATGTACTTGGCCTCCTTTTCCTTTAGCCTCTGCTCAGTCCAAAAGGAATAGTGATAAAGGGATAACATAGATAATCTATTGACAAATATGGAAATAGAAAAATAAAATTCGGTGCCTACTTTTTTCTGGCAGATACGCACTGTACAAGATATTTGATGACAGTATGTTGTCTCTCTGGCACTGAGAAAATCTGTGTGTGTGAGAGCAACTGTGGGTTTAGAGAACTCCATAAGAATAGTCTGAAGTTAGTTTTACAGAAGGAAACACTAGACAGTTTATAGATAATAGGAACAGTACTTTCAGTGGTTACAGCAGTCTGTATACTCAGGCGCTTAACCCAGTATGTGGAACAGTCTGAATCTCCAAAAGCTTTGTCCTACCCGCCCAAAGCTGGACCAAAGTATGTTTCGGCGTGTCAGTATTTATGTTGCAGCACTTGGGCAAATCTTCAGTCAGTGTAATATTGTTGGGACAAAACTAAAGCAAAGTCGTTAGTGGGGAATTTTATATCAATGCACAGTTAAAAATAAAAAAAAATCAGAGCTGTTATCTTAAATATTTTAATTTTATTTCTTTAACACCATGAAAGCATGAACTTTATTCTGTGTGTGTGTGTGCTACTGGGAATTGGACCTAGGGGTGTTACCCCCTGGGTTCTAAGCTATAACCCAGCCCAATTTTAATTTTTTAATTTTTTGTGGCACTAGGGATTGAACCCAGGGGCATTCTACCTCCAGGATACACCCCTAGACCTATTTTATTTTTGTTTATAAACAGGGTCTCACAACATTGATGAGAGTCTCACTACTTTGCTGAGATTGTCCTCGAACCTGCGATCCTCTTGTCTTGGCCTCCCAAGTACTAGGATTACAGGCATGCGCCACCACACCCAGCTTATTTTTTATTTTGAAACAGGATCTCACTGAGTTGCTGAGGGTCTCTCCACACTGTTGAGGCTGGCCTTGAACCTGTGATCCTCCTGTCTCAGCCTCCCAAGTACTGGGATTACAGGACATGTGCTACCATGCCTGGCTGAATTCTATTCTTTAGGTTTGATGTTAGTAGACATCATTGATGCATTGTTCTCAGCTAAGCTGTTTCTATGGTATAGTTACTAGTATTCCATACACAGTTATTAAGATTCTAGATAACTAGCATAAAAGTTTGCTACTTTCCAAAGTATCAACCTATGTGAAAGTTGTGTTACTTTTAAGTTACTATCTTACAGTTTTAGAATTGTCTAAGTAGCTTCTTCCTGTTGCACATACTCCACCTGTGGGGAAAGTGAGGTCCAAAGAAGCCAGCTCAGTAATCTGGTTGAAGTTGAAATCAGTAAGGAATCCAGAGCTGTGATGGTATCTTCCAGGCTATGCTGCAGTTATGCTGTTTCTGTAATGCCAGAAACTCTTGCAGAAATGTGCACCCGGTTTATTTGCACCCCATGTCTCACCTCTCTTGAGTTTGTAAATACAGCTTGAGGTGATACTCAAGTGTGCAAGTGTGCTGCTGGGTGTGTGTGTGTGTGTGTGCATGCGCATGTGCGTTTTTTACTGGAATTGAACCCAGGTGTGCTCTACCCCCAGCCCTTTTTAAATTTTTGAGACAGGGTCTTGTTAAATCGCTGAGGCTGGCCTGGAACTTGTAATCATCCTGCCTCTGCCTCCCAAGTATCTGGAATTACGTGCCACCATACCTGGCTGCATTTAAACCTGGGTCCTTGTAGAGTTCAGCCTGGATTACTTGGAAATAGGGATCTCAATGTTTCTTTTCAGCATCTTTTATCAGCAAGTCCATCTTTGCCTTGCTGGTAAAGTAGCTGCTGCCTTTATAAGTTTGTTAGATATGAAAATATATTTGCATTTGGGTCTGTTTTGGGGCTTTTCTGTTTCAGTCAACTTGTCTGGTGGTTCCTAGTGATGTCATTAAGTTTGTTATCTTGTCCTTTCAGGATTCTTATCACTTTGGGGAGCTGGTTACTTCACACTAAGATTAGGTAATCTGCAGCACCTCCAGGTGTACAGTGTTCACCTTGAAGCCTTTGTCTCCAGGTCATTTGGTGCTAAGGGTTGTCTTTCTCTTAGAAGAGCTCCTTATGTTTTTTTTGACCATTGTCATCCAGGTTGTTACAATTTCTATAATAAATAAACACCCAGATCTCAGATGGCATTGTCTTTGGTCTCACTCAGTTTAACAGATCAACACTGTAATTTTTATATCAACATATTCATGAATAGCTAGTTCTGGGAAAAGACAGATTCAAATAATCAAGCACACTTTTTTTTTTTTTAATTGCTCCTGTCCAGGATCAGTGAACTGGCTACTCTTAGACAAAACATGACAAAAGGGAAGTGTGCCTTGTGGGTCTGCTGTGTAATAGCTGTGACTGTGCCTCACAGAGAAGAAGAGGAATAAGATAATAAAGTGAGCTAATGCGCTCCAGCTCTCTGGTTGTGCCAGAGCAAGCTCTGTAGTCATCGAGACCTCTCGGTACTCTCTACCACATTCTCCGTAGCAGGAATCTTACCCAGACGGGGAAGGAAGTTGCTTTGGAAGAAAGTAAGTCATCCCCACGCCCCTTCTGCTGCCTGCCTGTAGGCACACTGTGCACGCACCTGAGGTGTTGAGACTTGGCGAGGTGATCCACAGTTGTGATTTTTGAATTCCAACCCACTGGCCTCATATTTCTTCTGCCTTGTTTCCGATTGTCAGCACTGGCTGTCCTCCAGTTTGATTTTACCACTAATTGTGTTGCACGTTACCGTACCGAAATGAATCAAATCAAAATGCTTTTCCTGGAGCATTAGATAAAGCAGGCGAAGGTTCTGAGTAATGAGCAGATGCTGCTAATGCAGGGACAGTGGAGACCTTGCCAGGACTCCATCTGCTCCATGCTTGCTGTCTTTGGCCCTGAGCCACAGCATTAGGGAATGGCAGTGTGCTGGAAGCCCGCTCCCTGTTCAGAGTTTGTCTTAAAAACTCACTCTTGGTGATGAATGAGATCACACACTTCTTAGGTGCAAAGAAGTTGTTGGTCCACCTAGGAAGGGAGAGGAGGAAGAAGGCTTGGTGTGTGTTAGTGTGTGGGATCGAGCAGGGACGGCCCCAGCCCCTTTCTGTGGTGCTCGAGCAAGGCTTGGTGCTTATCCGCCCGCTCCGCAGCTTCCCCGTGCTCTTGTCAGAACACACACAGGCTCCATTGTCCTGGCCCAGCCCGCCTGGGCAACAATGGGAGGAGCGGGTCTCTCCAAGCTGCTTTTTAACAGTAAACAGTAGGACTGTGTTTTAGTTAGCTCTGGAGACTAGGTGCTTCTGAAGTTTTATTTATAATTTTATGTTTAATTTTTTAAAAATCAGTTCTTTGATAGGCTTGCCCATATCTCTTGATTGTTGGTGATGACGTTTGAATGCAATATGCAACTTACCTCCTCTCCCTTGGCTCAGAGTCGAAGTGTTAGAAGTAGAGTATTAACATGCTGAGCATTGCTTTGGGGGATGCCTGGGACAACTGACTGAACTGTGAAAAAACTTGTTTCAAGGCCTTCTTGTCACTCTAAAGAGTTTCAGTAATCAGTTCTTGCCTAGTCCCAGACATTCAGCAAACAGAACAAAATGAAACACATTCTGATGAAAATTAAAGGAATACCAGGAATAGTCCTTTTAAAAGATAGGGTACAAGATAGGGTACAGCCAGGTATGGTGGCACACACCTGTAATTCCAGTATTTGGGAGGCTGTGACAGGAGGATTGCAGGTTTAAGGCCTCAGCAACTTAGTGAGGCTCTCAGCAATTTAGTGGAGACCCTGTTTCAAAATAAAAAATAAGATGGGGCTGGGAGTGTAGCTCAGAGGTAGAACACCCTTCTGTTCAATCCCCAGCACTACAAAGAAAATATAGGGTACATTTATACATTTAAGCAATTTTCATAACAGTAGGAGTGTTTCCATAAAATGAGAAAAAGTTATTGAGTAAAATGTGTAAAAGATATTCTGAGGAGAATTTAGAATTTTAAATGAAGAGTTCTGAGCTGAGGGGATTTGGGTATTCAGGAAGTATGTTAGAGTTTGCTTCATCAACAGGTCATAAAGGCCATCTCATATACTAGAGGGTGCTGCTGAATGAAACTGTTCTCTTAAAGGTTTTTCTGTTTCTCAGTGAGAAGAGCTTAATATACTTATGTATAGTTTGGACTAGATGTGCATTAAAACTGAAGAATAGGGCAGTGTTATCAGTTGGAGGCCACAGAGATGGTTTTGGGTAAGATTTGTAAGATCTCTAGAAAAAATTTAAAAACAAATCTAGCTCTTTTGGCCCATGTCTGAGCCACACTGGATCTTTGTGCGTGCGTGTTTGTGTTTGTGTGGGCTTGTGGAACCGGTTGATCAGCGTGTGCCCAGGATAGCCTTGTAGTACGTAGCTTTTCATGCTGAGGGTCCCACAGATAGTTGTGAGGGATCTGTAAACTCCGATTTAAAAAACATGGTATATTAGGTACAGAATAGCAGAAAATCAATTTCTAAGGTAACTAAGATTTTTCCTCTTGCAGAAGAAAGTGGCACATTAAATTTATGATACAAGACTTAGTGTTAATCCTTTGGTTTATTGGAGGTAATTTTACTGAAAATTGTATTTTAATAAAACACAGCATTGCTTTTTGACCTTTTGGCTAAGATCAAGTGTACCGTCTGTTCTTACCAGTTTAACAGTACACAGTATTATACATACATTCAGAGTAGCTGTCCTGTCTTATTACAGTTGAAGTTAAAAGCTGAGAGGAGTAATAAATAGCACAAGATAATTTGGGGGAGATATTTTAGACTACTAGAGAAATAAATTGTCAGTTCTTAAGTGTACCCACTGACAACTGAGAATGACTTTGATTCTTCAAAGAAGGCAAATCAGATTTTAAGTGAGAATTTAATTTCCCTCTCAACACTTGCATTTTGGTTGTTGTGTTTATTCTATTCTAAACCCTTGGGTTTATCAAAACAGAAACAAATATGCTTGTGGAATGAGTGAATTTCTGATTTGGAAGCATCTATGGGCCTGCCTTTGAGTCAGAAAGCCATTAAGGGGTGAGAGGCGGCCCGCAGGCCAGGTGGAGTGTGGCTGGGGTGGGCGGCAGCCTCGAGACCGAGCTGGTCAGTACATCGTAGAGTAGGGGAGCCGGTTTTCCCCTTACTGGAGAAGGAAGGTGAAGGATAGAAGGGGGATAGCCAGAATGGACCCTGTGGCGCTTGATTGAAATGGGCTATCGGTGTGGAATTATGGTTTTCAGTATAGAAAAGTAAATCGATGTGTGTGTGTACATATATTCACATAATCATATATTCATATATTTGCCAAGGAAGGGGTAGAATCGGCAACAGCCCAGGTCCCAATGAATGCAGTGAGTGCTCAGCTCTTGAAAATACTACTCTTCACTCAAAGGAGCCAGGGCCGCTTGAAGAAATGGCTGAGTCCAGGGCTGGGGCAGGAAAGAACAAAATAACCCTGGAACATCTGTGGTACTGGAGAGTAAGGAACCGTTAGAAGAATAAGGGCGCCATGTCAAAAGGACACAGAAGTGCTGGGTGTGGTAGCACATGCCCATAATCCCAGTACGCAGGTTTGAGGGGAGCCTCAGCAACTTAGTGAGACCCCGTTTCAAAATTAAAAAATAAAAAGGGCTGGGGGTGTAGCTTGGAGGTATAATGCCCCTGAGTTCAGTTCCTAGAGGGCCCCCCCAAAATGTGTACAGAAGCTGGCTTGAGGGTGTTCCCATTGGCCAGATCTGAGACAATTTAAATATTGATAGTGACAGGTTATAATGTACTGTTGAATAAAGTAGGCATTCACAAGTATACACTAATAAAAAGTAGAATAAAAAGGAGGAAAAGAAAAAACTGCTAAAAGTAGAACATCAACTAATACAGAAAAAATTATTAGAAAAAACTAATTGGTAATAATTGATTTAGACAAAAATCCATTGATGCTAAAACTAGTGGCTAAAAGTGAAATGAGAGTTGGGATTTTACACAGTCTCAAAGAATATCCTCACAGAACACTTAATAAAGAGAGAAAGTGGTGTTGCCATCAAGAAGTCTGGGAAACGCCGACTTGAGACAGTGGTTCAATTTGGCATCCCGTGCCACGTGGTAGGACGCCATGAGAGAGCACAGTCACCTCGTGGTACTCCAGCCCAGATGTGCAGCCCGGGCACGTCAAGAGGAAATGTTGGACAGACTCAAGTTGAGGGACAGTCCATGAAATGACCGGCCTGTCCTCTTCAAACCCATGGAGGTCTTGAGAGTCAGGGACAGAGCACAACTGTGTCAGCTGAAGGTGACAGAGACATGGCAGCTGAGTAAGTGCCTGGCCTGGACCTTCTATAAAGGACATTGGGATCTGAACTGTGTACATGGGACTTCTTGCACCTTTTCTGTCATTTTGAAGTTGTTTCCAAATAAAGTTAAAACCTTTTGTTTCTGATCAAAATGATATAATAGGAATTGGATTTATCCTTCTGCTTTAAGCAAATGGAAAACTGGGAAAATATATTAAACCATGGTTTTCAGACATTGTGATTCCTCAGAGAAGGACAACAAACAGGGTGAGGCTACAGTTTCACTAACTTCCCAGCTGGAAAAATTCAGGATCAGTCAGCGCGGTGACGCACGCTTGTCATCCCACCACTTGGGAGGCTGAAACAGGAGGATCGCAGGTAACTTAGGGAGACCCTGTTTCAAAATAATAAAATAGGACTGGGGGTGTAGCTCAGCAGTAGAATGCCCCTGGGTTCAATCCTGCAACCCCCTACCCCCTGCCACACACACACACACACAAAGAAAAAAACTCAGGACAAGGGAAGGTACCCTAAACGATCTAGTACCTCACTGAGTTAGGAGACATGAGTGAGAATTCAGGGAAACTAGTGTGGATAGAATCTGGGCCTGAGTGTAAGACAGCAGGAGCTGCACAGAAGAAGGCCTCCAGAGATCTGCTAGGGATTCCCAGGTCTTTAGCTGAATACTGTGCAGCACATGTGTGAGAGGAAATAACTGTGACCAGGAAAAGAACTACCCGTAAGGAGAAGGCACAACAGTTCTTAGAGCTCACACAGTGCTAGGAATAGTTAGAAGTCCCAAGAGCCAGAGTGGAAATACCTCGTAATTCATAGGCTATTGGGGGAACCCTCAGAAGGACATGATTTAGTAGTGGGGCTAAAAGCTGTCCAGGAGCCACTCTAAAAACAGCTGGAAAGCAAACCTCAAAAGGATCCAACTGATTTTGGGTATTTCAATTTTGCATCTGTACAAAATTTAATCCATACAACACTATTTAATAGAATGCAACAAAATCCAGCAACCAACTGTAAAATTCACAACACCTGTCATCTGATAAAAAATTATATGTGCAAAGGAAGAGAAAAATACAATCCACAAGAGAATTGCCAGGCATGGTGGTGCATGCCTATAATCTCAGTATTGGGGAAGCTAAGACAAGAGGATTGCAGGTTCAAGGACAGCCTCAGCAACATAGTTAGACTCAGCAACAGGGCGAGAGCCTATTTCAAAATAAAATGACTGGAGTTGATCTTGGAGATACACTGCCTCTGGGTTCAACCTCCAGTAGTAAAAGAATCAATAGAAACAGAGACGTAGAATTGACATTTAGCTAATAAGAGTGTTAAAACAGCTATTATAAATCAGCTGCATTGATTTTTAAAAAGTATAGAATATAAGCATGACAAGAAAAGAAATTTAAAAATATGTTAAAAAGCCGGGCATGGGGGTGCACACTTGTAATCTCAGTACTTTGAGAGGCTGAGATGGAAGGATCACAGGTTCAGACTAGCACAAAGTAACTTAGCAAGACCCTGTTTCAAAATAACTAACATAGATGCCAGGCATGGTGGTACACCCTTGTAATCCCAGTTCTTGGGAGGCTGAGACAGGAGGATCCTGGGTTCCAGGCCAGCCTCAGCTACATAGTGAGGCCCTCTGCAACTTAGTGAGAGGCTGTTTCAAAATAAAGAATAAAAAATAGGGCTGGGGGTATAGCTCAGAGGACGAATGCCCCTGGGTTCAATTCCCAGTACCACACACACATTAAAAAACAAAAACAAAAACAACAAAAAACCCATAGGGTTGGTGGTATAGCTTAGAGGTAGAATGCCCCTGAGTTCAATTCCCACTGTCACCAAGTGCAGGGAAGGAGAAGATCCAAAGAATTTTCAAAGAGGAAAGATAATTTCTGAAATGAAAATGCACTAGATAAAGTAAACAGAAAATAGAGAAGAAAAGATCAGTGAATTTGAAGACATAGAAATAGACCCTATTTGTAATCAAACAGAAAAAAGACTAAGGGACAGGGGATACTAAACTCAGCTTCAGTGACCTGTCAGGGCAGTATCACACATTCTTCAGACAAATGAAAACAGACATTAACAGAAGACCTACTCTCTAGGAAATGCTCAAGTCAGAAGTCATTAACAAATGGATCTACACAAAGGAATGTGGAAGGGCAGGAATGGTAAATGTATGTGTAAACATATATTTTGTTCTTTTTAAAATCTCTTCAAAAGTTAATTGGACTGTTTAATGAAAAATACCATTGTATTACGGGATTTATAGCTATGTAGAATTTGATTCATATGATAACTCTTAGCTTACTAACACAAAAAAGAGCTTTTTCCATTTCCTTAAGAGTATCCATGAAACCTACAGCTGACTTCATTTTACTGGTAAAAGGCAGTGATTTCCTCTTAAAAATGAAAACAAGGTACTTTCAATATTTTTACTCAACAATGTGCTGGAAGTCTTAGTGCACTAAGGCAGCAAAGGCAAGAAAAAGAAATACAAGGCATACAAATAGGAAAGGAAGAAGTAAAAATCTGCATGAATAAATTATATATAAAATCCTAAGCAATCAACAAAAACATTTCAAGACCTAGTAATTGTTTTACAACATCACTAGATACAAATATACAAAAAAAATCAATTTTACTTCAATTGTTTCTAAAAACAACTAGAAATTGGTTTTGCATAAAAATATGAGATAGTTGGAGATTCATTTAGCAAAAATATATGTAAGACCTGTATGCTGGAAACTGTAAAATCTTGCTGAAAGAAGTTCAGGAAAGCCTGAGTAAACGGAGTTGCCATGGTCCTGGGTTGACGACGAGGATGTCAGTGCTCACCTGACTGGTCTGGAGATTCTGCCTGCTTCTAGTAAAAATGGCAGCAGAAGATTTGTGTGTTTATTTGTTGGCAGAAATTAATAAATTGGTTTTAAATTTTAAGGCCTAAAGGAATTTAAAGTCGAAGTGCATAGGGCCAAAACGAATTTGGAGGAAGAAGTACTAAGTTGAAGGACTTACCCAGCCTGACTTCAAGATCTACTATAAAACTACAGTAATCATGACTATGTTAATAGCATAATAGACCTGTAGATCGACAGAACTAAGGAGACCTATCCACTGATTTTTTTTTAAAACAAAGGTGCTAAGGTAATTCAATTTATCTTTTCAATAAAGGAAATTTATCTTTTCAATAAAGTGTTAAATCATGTAGAAATCTATATGCCTCCCCACCTCTAAAATGACCCTTCATTCCTACTTCATGCCATATACAAGTTAACTCAAAGTGGATTGTAGTCCTAAGTATGGTACTCCTCTAAGGTGACAAAGTAGGATATCTTTGTGACCTTGGGTTGGACAGAGTTATTATGACTCAAGAAGCACAAAATACAAAAATAAAATGATGTTAGACTTCATCAAAATTCAAAACCTTTGTGCTTTAGAGGCCATTAAAAAATGAAAAGATATGCTACTAACAGGCAGAAAATATTCACAAAATATACATCTGCTATATACATGCCTGCAGAATACCCAAAGAGCTTTTACAACTTAAGAAGACAGCCAATTAAAAATGGCAAAATATTTGAATAGATACTTCACTAAAGAAGATACATGAGTGGGCAGTAAGTATATGAAAAGATGCTCAACATCATTAGTCATTAAGCAAACGCAAATTAAAACCGCTATAGAACATCATTATATACCCCGTACAGTATCTTAAATTAGAAAGATTGATAATACCAAGTGTTGGGGGAACCTGGTGCAACTGGTATTTCCATTCTTTGCTGGTAGGAATGCAAATCAGTGACAGCACTTTGGAAAACAGATGGGCAGATTCTCATAAGATTAGGCATAAACTCCCCAGCATTCTCACTCTTACATGTTTATCCAAGAGAATGAAAATATAGGTTCACACAAAAACGTGTACTTGATTGTTTATGGAATTTTATCCATGGTAGTTCTAAACTGAAAGCAACTCAAATGTGTATCAGCTGGTAAATGTGTAAGCATGTTGTGGTATATCCATACATTGGAATGCTGCACATCAATAAAACTGAACAGCAGCAGAGATGAATCTCAACAACATTATGCTAAGTAAAAGAAGCTAGGTACAAGCCAGGCATGGTGGCCCACGCTTGTAATCCCAGTACTTGGGAGGCTGAGACCGGAGGATCTGGGTTCACAGCCAGTCTCAGCTACTTAGGCCATCTGCAACTTAGTGAGACCCTGTTTCAAAATAAAGAATAAAAAATAGGACTGAGGGTATAGCTCAGAGGTAGAATGCCCCTGGGTTCAATCCCCAGTACTGCAAAAACAAACAACAAAAAAGCGAGGTGCAAAAGAGTATGTGCTGTGTAAAATCCCATTTATGTGAAATCCCAGAAGCAGCAAAACTAATGACAGAATTGCCAGGGGTTGGAAGGGAGGGAAAGGAGGGAAGGGACTGCAAAGGGGTGTGAAGGAAATTCTTGGGAGATGTAATAGTCTATGTTATGATTGTGGTAGGCGTAAGAGTATATGTAGTCGTCCATTCTCATCAAATTGTACACTTAGAGTTGATGGGTTTGGTTGGCTTCAGATTGATTTGTTTTGCGGTGCTGGGAATCAAATCTAGGGCCTCACTCACTCTGGCAAGTGCGCTGCCACTGAGCTACTTCCCCGAGAGGTCTAAGATGGCTTGTTGTTTTTGCATTTCAATTTTACCTCCATCAAACTGATTTTAAGGTGTGGTTTTAACTCTTTTTGTAGTGTAGTTTCACTCTTGAAAAGCTGACCATTTCTGCTCGACAGGAAAAGAAGGCAGCATCAGCACTGAACACTTGACACTCCAGGCAGGGCTGGGCCCGATCATTCCGATTCCTAAGGGTTCTGAGGGCATATTGTGCTGCCCTAGCAGGACAAAGCGTAGGAACCAGATTTCGGTTTCTAAAAATATTAATGCTTAAATAAAAAGAACCAGGGCACCATGTGTGGTAGCACACAACTGTAATCCCCATACTTGGGAGGCTGAGACATGAGGATCACAGGTTTGAGGACAGTCTCAGCTAGTAGTGAGACTCTCAGCAACCTAGTGAGACCCGTTTCAAAATAAAAAAGGGCTAGGGGTATAGCTTGGAGATAGAAAGCCTCTGGGTTCAATCCTCAGTACCACTACACACACAAATATGTATATAAAAGTTACAATAATTGTTTTTCCATCATATTACATGTAGAAAGAATTCAAATATCCAAGAGTATGTCCTGTTTTTTGTCCTACAACCTTGCAGTCCCTTGATTCCCCGGCATCCCCAGCCTCTTCCCTGGAGGCATCTACTTGTACCAGTGTCTGATACACTTGAGGACAGCGTCCACACGTGTATTTCACTCAGGTGTATTGTAGGAAAGCTGCCTGGCATCAGAGACTGTGCACACATCATCCACCTTCTCAGTACTTTCCTTGTAGAGGAGCTGTCCAAATTCTTTGGCTTCTCCATTAAGATGGTTTTCCTTTGACTTTGTTAACTTAAATTCTTGTCAGTCTCATTGCCCATAGTCTCACACTGTACTGTTTGTCGCCTTTTCAATGTACTATGTCTTCGTTTTTCTTTTTCAAATTTTCTGTCTTTTCTGTTTTGAACTTGAGAGCTACTAAATACAGAATTCGTCCTTTCTTCTTCCTTCCTTGCCTTTGTTTCTGCTTTGGTGATCCTGGTGTCTGCTTTGGTTGCATCCTAGCCAGTCCCTAAATTAGTTCTCAAGCCCATCCAAATTCTGATCTAAAATGCAGCTTCCAGAACATTTCCTGTTTGTTTTTTGTTCAGCAGAAAAGCAGTGTAGTTTGGGCACTGTGGTCCCCCGGAATGCTGAGGATGCTGTGCAGCATCCAGGGGAAGCAAAGTCCCCCCCCTCCCTCCTCACCCTTTTCTTTCCCTTCCTTCCCTTTCCTTTGGATTAAACCCAGGAGCATTCTACTTCTGAGCTGCAACTCCAGCCCTATTTTATTTTGAAGCAAGGTCTTGCTGAGTTTCTGAGGGCTTTACTAAGTTGCTGAAACTGATCTGAAATCTGTGATCCTCCTGTCTCAGCCTCCCAAGTAGTAGGGATTACAGGTGTGTGCCACCATGCTCAGCGTATGATTTAGCCTTTTTTCAAGACTCTTATTTGTGCTGATAATAATCTCCTGCTGGCTCCTCTTCCATGAGAGCAAAACCTCTTTTGTCTCTTAAACTTTATGCCTCCGTTATGTCTCTGGCCTATAGATCAAACTGATGTTGTGTGGAGTTAATGAATGAATACATGTTCGGTGAGTTTTGTGGGGATATTTTAAATTTTTGTTAAAGTGCTTTTTCTAGCCGGGCGTGGTGGCGCACAATTGTAATCCCAGCATTTGGGAGGCTGAGACCGGAGGATCCGGGTTCACAGCTAGCCTCCGCTACATAGTGAGGCATTCCGCAACTTAGCGAGATCCTGTTTCAAAATAAAGAATAAAAAAAAAAATAGGGTTGGGGGTATAGCTCGGAGGTAGAATGCCCCTGAGTTAAATCCCCAGTACCACAGTAAATAAATAAATAAATAAATAAATAAATAAATAAATAAAGTGCTTTTTTCTCTTGTTGCATAATTTCTTTTCACTCCTGCTTAATTTCTGATAGGCAAGTGTTTATTTACATGGTGGAAATTGAGATTGCCAGCTGTCTTTATAAATAGCTTCATTCAGTGTCTCTGAACACAGTTAATTGAGCCTGTCTTTTTAACTGTTATGAAGCCTAGCTCAAGCTTCAGGTGTTTATTGTGCAAGCTCAAGAGGATAGGAGCTTGTGGCTAAAATACATTCTAATCAAGAAGACATCAAAGACCACAGACAACTTTGTAGTTCAAAAAGTGACCACTCCGTGACTTTCTAAACTCTTAACCTGTTTTACATTTTGTGAGGCATGGAAAAGATCAAAGGGAGGGCCAATACCAACTGCGTTTTTTTTCCAAAACCAGTTCAGCAGTTATTTACCTTTCAAGCAATTAACATAATTACCATTATGCTAAAAAGTAATTTTGGAAAGTTCTGCCCCGCGCTCTTATGACTCCACCGGGACAGTTTTAGTTGGGACTTATCTTTTTGATGGAAGCCTAATTGCAATTTTGGCTTTGTGCACACAAACAGAAGCAGCTAATTGTTTAGGCAAATAGCAGATTAATTTAAATATGCATCCCTAATAAAACAAAAATGGTATCCATTATGGTCCTTGTTCCCATGACGAGGAATATAAATACCCTGTGCAAGTACCATTAGGCGGAGGTCTTAAGGATTGTCAACATTATTTCACAGTGGTAGCACTTTCCAGATACCGAGTAATCTTTACAAAAGCGAACATAAATCAGCTTAAACTCATTTAGATCCCATTTCTACTATGCGCAGTTTCATTACCACACTCTGGCTGGCCTCCCGGGGGAGGTGGCGGGGCGAGCTGCACACTGGCATGGGTGCCCATCCACAGCTGCTGAGCACGCTTTCTGTCTCCTCAGAAGCCTGGCCCTCGTTACTCATGTCCTCATTAATGGCCCGTCTCGCCCAGGGCAACCGGAGTTTCTTCACCTCTCCCGAGCCCAGGAAGCAGGTGGGACTGCCAGGCCTTTACCCTCCCTACTTTTTGGGGTCTTGGACTTCCCTCATTGTTTTCTTTCAGATTTTTTGAAAGACTTAGTTTTCTTCTTGTGTCTACATCCTTTCCATGGTCTTAGGAGCCAAAGCAGTACCATTCATTCTGAGCACTCCATCACAATTGCACATCTTTTACCTAGCCATTGAGGTTTTTATCAGGACACTTGCTCTACTTCCTGTTATTCTGATGTGTGGCAGAATGGGGACCATAAACTCTGGCTCTTAAGGCCTAATGCCTGGCAGATATCCTTTGCAGTGAGTGGTGACAGAAGCCTACTTCAAAATCACTGAGAACCTGCTGGAACGTCCTTTGCCTTTACTGAGAAGTTTTCTTGTTCTATTTTGGCCTAATGTGCAGGATGCATGTAGTAGACACTTTGGGCTGCTCCAGCCCTTCTAACGGTGGGCAGGTCCTCAGGATTTGGATTTGTCCTTGGCCACAGCTGATTGCACAGGAATGGGAAGCCCTTCCTGCACTGGACTGAGACTTTGGTGTGTGGTCGGAGTAGAAGACTTTGTGGAACAAAGACTGCCACTGTTCTCCATGTACTCAGGGACAAGAGAAAGCTGGATTGTACAGAGAAGGAGAATGAAAGAGAATCAGAGACAAAGTCTGTAGTGCGTGTGTAAGAGACGAGCCCTGCCTCGGTGTCTGGTTCTGACTCCCGCAACCTCCAGCTGTGCTTCCTGCCCGTCCTGAGCTGAAGCCAGTCTCACAGATGTTGCTTTGCGGAAACAGGAGACCAGCACTGAACATGCTTGCTGCTCCCTGCCACATTCAGCACTCGGAATTCCCTGCTATGGGGAGTAGAGGAGGACACGCTCCTGCTGCTTTGTGGGCCACGCAGTGCCAGCGGCCACTCCCACTCCATTGGAATGAGAAGCCTTGGCCCTTTAAATGAAAAAACTCAGACTCTTGAGAAGTGAGTCTCTTTGGCTCTGACAGCTATTGTGGACTTCTTCCTTGGTAGTCATGCAATGAATGTGGACACATTTCGACTTGAAATGTTTGCAGAAGTTAGCCGCTCTTTTTTGGGGATCTGAAAACAGTGGGATAATGTGACCCAAAATTTTAAGCTTTATGCAATGTATTTTATTTTAGCTACTAAAATATTTGTTCCAGTGTGCGTTTTGTGAGAATAGGGATCATATTCTTTTAGTCTTACATGTCCCTGGATGACATGCTTGATAGATGCCACTAGAAGTTCAGCTCCATGCAGCCGGGGACTTGTGTTTTACCTTGCTCGCTAATGCCCCCGGTGCCTAAAGCAGTACCTGCATGGGACGTCCTCCCGTGGGCCGCGGAGTCTGTTCTCATACGTCTGTGTTTTGGGGCCAGACACCCAGCAGCAGCGTGGAGAGTGAAACTGCAGGCACTGCAGGGTTTATAGTGTTGCTGAAAGTGACCTTGGAAGAACAGGAGAAGTGGTGATAAGTAGAAACGGCTCTTTTTCTTATTATTTAAGTTACTCTAAAAGATAATTGCTTATGCAACAATAACAGTGTATACAAATTTTATAATATATTGTGGAAATAAAAAATATGACAGGAACAGAAAGACTGGGGGAGACATGGAAATGTTCCCCTGTAGAGCCCCTACCCTCTGCAGAGTGGTACCATGCCGCTTGAAGGCAGACCGTGGGAAGTTAAACTCCTAAAGCAACCTTTAAAATAACAAATAATTTGACTTATAAGCCAACAAAGGAATCAAAGTGAAATAAACATATACTCAACCCAAATATTCAATCTAACAAAAAATACGGAAAAAGAAGGGCAAAGGGAGCCAAGAACAGATGGGACAAACAGAAAACAATTACCCAGATGCAGACTAAACCCAACCTCATCAATAATCACAGGAAATGTACAAACAGTCTAAACATCCCAGTTAGAGACAAGACCAACTATCTGCTGTCTACAAGAAGCCCTTTTTAAATATAAAGACCTAAGGTGGAAAAAAATGGAGAAGATGAGAGAAGTCCACCTACTAACAGTAATCAGAGGAAGCTGGACACCACACAGGCTAAAGGGTGAGTCCTTCAGGAAGAAATAGCAAGGCCAAGCATGGTGGCACACGCTTGTAATCCCAGCATTTGGGAGGCTAAGACTGGAGGATCCGGGTTCGAGGCCAGCCTCAGCTACTTAGTGAGGCACTCCGCAACTTAGTGAGACCCTGTTTCAAAATAAAGAATAAAAGATAGGGCTGGGGGTATAGCTCAGAGGTAGAACGCCCCTGAGTTCAATCCCCAGTACCGCAAAAAAAAAAAAAGAAGAAATAGCAAGCTGGAGTACAAAAGGACACCACACAGGCTAAAGGGTGAGTCCTTCAAGAAGAAATAGGGGTCCTAAATGTTGAGCACTAAAAGTGATGTTGGAGCCAGGCGTGGTGGCGCACGCTTGTAATCCCAGCATTTGGGAGGCTGAGACTGGAGGATCCAGGTTCGAGGCCAGCCTCAGCTACCTAGTGAGGCCCTCCGCAACTTAGTGAGACTCGGTTTCAAAATAAAGAATAAAAAATAGGGCTGAGGGTATATCTCGGAGGTAGAATGCCCCTGAGTTCAATCCCCAGTACCGCAAAAAAATAAAATAAAAGTGATGTTGGGAGACTGTGTGGTGATGCCACCAGTGTTGTTGACAGTTGAGGACAGCTCAGATTGAAGTGGAGGAATTGGTAAAGACACAGCCTGCACTCGGGAGAATTCAACCATTGAATCCATGGAGCTCTGGAAATTTTTTTTTCTCCCAAAGACCCTTCTTAGGATTGCTTTGTGAAACTCAACTTTTGGTAAAGTGTGTTTTACTGCATCCAGTTCTGTTGGAACAGTGATGCCAACAGAACCAATACTTGATTAATAATGAAAAGCGTGTTTATAGATAAACGCCATGTGTGCTTAGTGTGAGCTGTGTGTGAATAGCTCCGTGCTTGGCAGAACGAGGGGCGAGTTGCTGGTGTGCAGCACTCACTCGTCGGCACATGTAGTAGAGCTCCCCATCCTGCGCTTTTCCAGCTGAGTTCCAGCTCATCCTCGTCGCAGACCAAGTGGTCTAGGAGCCGTCGTTCAGCCCCGGGAGCTTGTTTCTTCTCTTACATGTACTGAAGATGCTCCTCCCGGGATGAAAGGGAGCACTCTCCCAGAGGAGACAAATGAATGTCTGAACGTGGAGGCTCAGAGGGGGTGGCGGTTTCATTTCTCCTGCCTCTTTGTGGTGATATCTCAAACACATGCAAATGAACATGACATGGAGTATCCTGAGTGAGACGCCTTGGAAGGGGAATGCTGTGTCCCGGCGAGTGGATAAAGCCACTGGTGTTTTCTATATAGCACGTCTCTTCCCTTTGAGTCAGAATAGAAAGAATTTGCCAAAATTTTTGCCTTCCTGATCTCATCCCCCAAGTTTCCCAGGATTTTTAGATGAGTGTGCTGTGTTTTACATTTGAACGTTTAGCTTGAGGAAAGCTCTGCTTTTGTTTGTGATTACCTACTTAGCCCACTGACAGTTTGAAAGTCTTGCAAAGAGGCCCCAATGTATTATTTTCTTGTAACTCTATTTATATGTGCTGAATGATAGATTATAGTAGGAGCCTAAATTCAAGGCCTTTACAGTTTAGAGACAAAGTGCAAGGCAAGAAAAAAGAAAGTAGGAAGAGAGCACAAAGAGAAAAAAAAGCAATTGAGTGCGGTGGCGCGTGCCTATAATCCCAATACTTAGGAGGCTGAGACAGGAGGATGGCAGGCTTGAGGCCAGCCTTAGCAACTTATCGAGACCCTGTTGCAAAATGAAAACTAAAACAGGGCTGGTGGTGCAGCCAGAGGTAGAACATCCCAGCGTTCAATCCCCAGCACCATGCCCCCTACCCCCACAAAGACAGAAAGTGAAAAGCTTTATTCTAGGCAGTAGGGAGTTACGGGAAATGGGACCGGGTTTGTGGGTGAGCAATAGAATATTGGCATGATTGATGGATTATATGTGCTTTATACCCAGCAGGCACTATGTAAAAAATAGAGTTAAAGAGGAATGGTCCATCCTCAGCATTCTCCTGCAGTAGACGACACTATCTTCAGTGTTACAGGTGAAGAGACAGGTTCACAGCTGGGGAGCGACTCCTCCAAGTCCCCCAGCTAGCGAGACAAATGGCCACAGACCGTGCTTCTGCCACATAGTATCTCTTGGCGGATTTTGAAAAACAAAATCATCGCTGGGCTGTTGTATAATTGTGTTATTAAGTGAATTTAAAGTTGTTACCTACATGGTTTCTTTATATCTAGGATTTCTTAACATTTGGGATCTGAGGACTGGAAGGTATCCCATTCATCGCTTTGAGCATGACGCCAGGATACAGGCGCTGGCCCTCAGCCGGGAAGATGTTACTGTCGCCACAGCTTCTGCTTTTGATGTCGTGATGTTGTACCCCAATGAGGAGGGGTACTGGCAAATAGCTGCAGAATTCGAGGTGCAGAAACTGGTAAGCTCTTAGTCTGGTCAGTTTATTTCCCGTTCTTAGAATCTCTAATGAGAACAAAGTTATGATATTTACAGCTCCCAGTCACCTGAGGCTTCCTATGGGTCTTACAGCCGTAAATCTCACAGCCTTGTGAAGTAGGTGATATTATTTTCCCCATTTACCAAGAAGCTGAGGGTGGCTTAGAGCAGTGAATTGACTTGCCCCAGGTCACAGAGCTAAGAAGTTGTGATTTCAAACCTCAGGGTTGGGCTGGGATATAGCTCAGCAGCACCACACTTGCCTGGCATGTGTGAGGCCCTGGGTTTGATCCTCAGCAAAACACACACGCGCGCGCGCGCACACACACACACACACACACACACACACACCAAAAACAAAAACACATGCGGGCTGGAGTTTCTCTTTCAGATTAATGCGGTAGACTCTTACCCCTGGAAGCCTGAGATCAGTTTCTGGCTGATCGCATAAGTGAAAATTAGTTCCCTGGTGTCATCCAGGTCCATATGGAAGGAAGTTTTCTGTCCTACACTTTCTTCCTCCCACGGTTGTCAAACCTGGCTTGAAGAGCAATTCTTGAGTGAAGATAGATTTCAAGCTGGGTGTGGTGGCGCGCGTTTGTAATCCCAGCATTTGGGAGGCTGAGACTGGAGGATCCGGGTTTGCGGCCAGCCTCAGCTACCTAGTGAGGCACTCTGCAACTTAGTGAGACTCGGTTTCAAAATAAAGAATAAAAAATAGGGCTGGGGAAGTAGCTTGGAGGTAGAATGCCCCTGAGTTCAACCCCCAGTACTGCAAAAAAAAAAAAAAAAATAGATTTCAGTCAGTGTGAGTTGCGTAGCCGTGTCCCAGGATGTCCTGTGTGAAGCTGAGCCGGCTTAATAATTCCTTGTGTAAAGTTTAGTTCAGACTTCACTTGTATGGGAAACTGTATTTGTATGGTGGAAGAAGATTTGGTAAGAAGGGAGTACTCATATCTTTGTCAGATGTGGATTTAATTTAAACAAACCTGATTTGGGTACTAAGTAGGAACGTGAACAGAAAAGTCAACATTGAATACTGAGTTGAGGACCTGACCTGGGGCCAATCCTGTTTCTCTCCATTTTCTTCCTGGTAGAAATCTTGTTAGATTTGAATAACTTAAATAGCAATGGCATCACCGCTTCACCTCCCTGAGCTTCTCGTCCCTCCAGGGATTGGGCCTTTGCATTTGGGAGTAGCATTCCCCCAGAACTGCCAAGGGCCCTCATCCCATCTTGAGGTTTATTAGAAAAATGCAAAGGTACAATATTTCTCTTTGTTCTCAAAACTGCCATAGTGCCTAATATTCAGTCTCTGGCTAAAGGACACTGTAGACCAGCAATAATTGTATAAAGAGCCGGGTGTAGTGGCACACACTTGTAATCCCAGCATTCGGGAGGCTGAGTCCAGAGGATCCAGGTTCGAGGCCAGCCTCAGCTACCTAGTGAGGCACTCCGCAACTTAGTGAGACCCTGTTTCAAAATAAAGAATAAAAAATAGGGCTGGGGGAGTAGCTCAGAGGTAGAATGCTCCTGAGTTCAATTCCCAGTACCACAAAAAGAATAATAATAATAATAATAATAATAATAGTATAAAGGGAGAGAATTACTTAAGATGCAAGTCCCTCATAAAGGGCAAACCCTACTTTGGCAGTGAGATCGCACGCTGGCATGGACTGGCAGCTTTTTGAAGTAGTTTGCAGCTCCCAGCAAGTCACATAACCACTGTCAGTCTGAGCCTCTTGGTCTGTCAGAAATCTAACACCAGGTGACGTTAAGTGGCCAAACTGGGGCTATCATTTTTGGGAAAATAAAGAAGGAGCCTTAGGAGAGATGAAACAAGTAGCCAGTGTTGGAGGCGTGTTTGGTAACACTTTTTATGTCTTGTTTCTTACCGTAGGCAAGGAGTTGCCACAGAATGCTCTGGGTGTCCCTGAAAAGGTCCCCCTGGACCGTAGAGTGGAACAGCTTTTGTCTTCCCCAGCTGTGCTCCCTGAGTAGCAGTGGCAGTGTGCCCAAAGCATCCATCCTTGAGGTAGACCCAGGCCTCACACGGTTGGGCTGAGCCATGGAGCGTTTACTGTCTCGGGCTCCTCTGGATGGTCTTCAGGACTCAGGCTTTGGACTTGTCTGGCATGTTGTCAGAGCAGTGCTGTCTTTTTGGTTGATTCAGTGAGGTGAAGAGCTATACTATGGGGAAACATACCACTCGTGCACAGAGAAAAGCAAGTTATTCTTTTTTTTTTTTTTTGCGGTACTGGGAATTGAACTCAGGGGCATTCTACCTCCGAGCTATACCCCCAGCCCTATTTTTTATTCTTTATTTTGAAACAGGGTCTCACTAAGTTGCGGAGTACCTCACTAGGCAGCTGAGGCTAGCCATTGTTAGAAGATTTATGCATGTTCAAGTCAGATGTGCTGCGTACTTCCTGTGCCCCATCTTACACATTAGCACACTGGGAATCCTCTTACCTTGCTTGCTTACTTTTCCCCCCAAATTTATCTTGGTGGTATCCCACGTGTATCAGTTTATAAAGAATGTCTGCATGCTTTATAATGTGACTGCGTGGTACTCCAGTACCTACAGGTACTGTAAGTTACTCAATTAGCCCATTGGTAATGGATGCTTAGGTTTTTCCAGTTTGGGGCAATGACAGAATAGCGTAACAGTGAATAAACTTGTCCATAATCATGTTCATATATGCGGGTTTATTTGTAGGTGTATTCCTAGAAGTGGACTTAGTAGGCCAGAGTGTATGTTCACTTGACATTTTGATAAGTGTTGCCAGATTTCCCTTGATTACCCCCCAACAGCAAGTAGGATTGATAGACATGGGGACGTGTCGATCTTTAATGGTGCAATCAGTGAAAAATGGTGTCTCTATGATGCCATTTTTAGTTTGTACTTTCTTTTTTTTTTTTCTTGGTGTAGGGATATTCTATTGCTGAGCTACACCCCAGCCCTATTTTATTTTTTATTTGGAAACAGGGTCTCACTAAGTTGTTAAGGGCCTTGCTAAATTGCTAAGGCTGTTCTTGAACCTGCCATCCTCCTGTCTCAGCCTCCCAAGTACTGGGGTTATAGCCATGTCACCACACCCAGCTTTGTACTTTTCTTTTTTAGGGGTGTTTCTGTTATGATGAGCATCTTTTCATTTGCTCAGGAGCTCATTGTGTTTTATTTCCTATAAATGGTCCCTTTGCCCACCTTTTTCTGTTGGATTGCTGGTTTTCTCATTGTGCAGGAGGAGTTGGCCATTTTTGACCAAGTCAAAGATGACTTTGTAGGACTAAGCAACTTTTATCCTTAACAGGTCGACTACCTTGAAATAGTTCCAGATACTGAAAGGTACCCTGTGGCAATCGCCACTGCTGGAGATCTGGTGTACCTGCTGAAAGCTGAAGACTCGGCCAGAACCCTCCATTACGTCTACGGCCAGCCCGTCACGTGTCTGGATGTCTCAGCCACCCAGGTTGCCTTTGGCGTAAAGAGTCTGGGATGGGTGTACGAAGGAAACAAGGTAAAAACAACAACAAACCAACAAAAGGAACGTGTACAGTTAACAAAAAAGAACATAGATTGTATTTTTTACTAGGCAGTTGGTTTTTTCTGATTTTTTATTTTCATATGCATTAGAGCAATATGTCAGCAGAGTAAAAAAATTCAGACACTTCAAAAAGATGTAAAATGAAGAGAGCTGGGCATGGTGATGCACACTTGTAATCCCAGCATTTGGGAGGCTGAGACCGGAGGACCTGGGTTCGCGGCCAGCCTCAGCTACCTAGTGAGGCACTCCGCAACTTAGTGAGACCCTGTTTCAAAATAAAGAATAAAAAATAGGGCTGGGGGGTATACCTTGAAGGTAGAATGCCCCTGAGTTCAATCCCTAGTACTGCAAAAAAAAAAAAAAAAAAAAAAGATATAAAGTGAAAAGTGACTATTTCCTTTCCTCCCTTCCTCCAACTCCACTGCACAGAAGACACTACTAATAACTTTTAGGGATCCACATGGAAAAGTTTAAAGTACCTATAGGTATATTTGTTTACTAAAGCATATCTTTGTGGAAATGGGGTCGCAGCATTGTTACTCAGTACTCTGCCTTGGAAAGCATTCCATGTCAGCAGGTCCCAAGCCCGTTCCCGGTTGCCTGCAGTGCTCCCAACCCACGAGCCACCAGCCAGCCCTGCACTGGTGAGCTCCGGGTTGCTTTATAGTCACCGAGATCACAAGCAGTGCTGCACTGCATGCTGCGACTTGTAGAAGTCCTGACAGTGGGTCTCTGAGGTCTACATTGAGATGATGATGGGCGTTGCCAAATTGAGCTCCAAAAACTAGGTAGCATCAAAGTTTACGTTGTCACCAACACTGCGTAAAAGCACCTCTGATACTCTTGGAGTCAGAAGCAGGGAGATGGGGTTTTAATTGAAATTCTTTGAATGATGACTAAATTTTATCACTCTGTAGGTTTTTACTATCCTGATTGTAGACAAGTACTCAGTCTTAAAGTTGACTTAGAGAACTCAGGGGAGAGAGGAAGGAAGTCTTTGTTGGTTTCGTGCTTCTTCCAGTTTGCCTGCTCCCGACATTGCTAGTGGTGGGTGGGATCCCTGGGAAGGACCAGCTCTGAGCCAAGCGCTCCTTGAGGCATCCTGCTCCTAAAGAGGGCAGTCCCTTTTCCACACAGCGCTAGAGCCAGCCAGCGAAGAGCCAGGCTCTGGATGCGTGCACACTGCCCAGCGCTGTCACTACTGCCTGGTGTGGCCCAAGGCACGTTGTTTAACCTCCTTACGCCTGTTTCCTCATTTGTAAAATGGAGTTCCTAATCCTACCTGTGTCATAGAGTTGCAGCATTAGTGAAATGTACTAAAGCTTTAAGACTAGTGCCTGGCACCTGAGCATTAACACCACTGTGTACTTCCAGGTATCTCTGTCACTCACAGTTGGACTTTGCTCTCCGGTGGTGATTTGCACATCTTATTTCCTCTGTATATTTGACCTGTAAGATCAAATCCATTTATACATGTGCCACTCCTTTTACAGCGGAGTCAGTTCCATGGATTCTGGTGGCATATTCTTTACCAAGAAGACTGGTAAAGCAGTAGACGGGATGCGTGGTACATTGTAACCTCTGTGAGAGGCAGCCCTTTGTGCCGGGCCAGCCTGTTTTCTTGGAGCAGATGTGGCACATCTTAGCTAGAAAGTCTGTGATGCTAGAACCCATGAAGGGGGAAGGAGCAGGAGTTAGGTTCCTAAGGCAGTTTCCTTTCTCAAGCTCTGAAAAGACTTTACTGTCTGTTCCCTGGTAAACTCATTTGTTGAGAGGAGAAACTATTTGCATTTTAAATTTTTCATAATTTTTTGAAAATTCCTTATTTTTTAAAAATTGCAGTACTAGAGATCAAACTCAGGGCCTCAGAAATGCTAGTCAAATGCTCTACCACTTAGTTACAACCCCCCCAGCCCCAATTTTTCATATTTTTAATCCATTTTATTTTTTGTGATGCTGGGGATTGAACCCAGGACAAACACATGTTAAGCATACACTCTACCCCAGTACCTTTTAAACAATTCCTCCTCTCCTCCACCTCTCCTCTCCCTCCTCCCCTTCCTCCCCTTCCTCCCCCTCCTCTTCTTCTTCCTAATCTTCCTTCTATTCTTCTTCCTCTTCCTCTTTTTTATTTTTGTGGTACTAGGGATTGACTGTGGAGGCATTCTACCTCTAAGCTACACCCCCAGCCCTTATTTTTTATTTTTGAAACAGGGTCCCACTAAGTTGCAGAGGGCCTCACTAGGTTGCTGAGGCTCGCTGTGAACCTGCAATCCTCCTGTCTCAGCCTCTCATGTACTGGGATTTCAAGTGTATGCCACCACACCCAGCTGAAACAGGGTCTTGCTGGGTTACTGCAAGTCTTGCTACTTGCTGAGGTTGTGCAAGTACCTGTGATCCTCCTATCTCAGTTTCCTAAGTATTGGAATTATAGGCATGCACCATCATGCCCAGCCTTTTCATATATTAAATAAATTTTTTTATCTGGCAGGTCCTGTTTCTCTTTGATTTATCCAAATAAATCCATTCCTATAGTGATACAGTCATGGTAGATAAATTTGAGAAACTAAATGGTAAAAGGATAGTGTAGCACAAAATTAGACTGAAAATTAGACTCCCCCTTTTTAATTGGTTTCTGCGGTGTTGGAGATCAAACCCCAGCCTCATGTGTGTGCTAGGCACACACTTTACAAGTGAGCTACACCCGTAGCTCTGGAAGGGTCCTTTAGCTACAGATGTAAGTAGGCGTTTTTGGACGCCTCTCAAATTTTCCAACCCAATTAGAAGCATTAACTAGGAAATCAGCTGATGAATACATTAATTTTATTAAAACTCATTCTTAAAAATGTATTGTCCTTCAGTTTTTTCACGGGTGTTTTAAAGCAAGGCATGGAAGAAAGTTTGATAAAAGAATGTTTCTAGATATCAGCCTGAAGGCTGGCAGTGGCAGATGCGTACCCAGATGTTTTGTGAGTGCAGCACCACAGCTCCAGACGCTCATGTGGGTGACTGGTAATAGCTGCTCGAGATGTTTCTCCAGCACGCATGCCACCCACGCAAGAGTAAGACGAATGCCCAGCTTTCTCTAAGTAATTTTGACTTAGGACTTTCCATCAGATTGTCATCAGTGGATTTTCTGCTTCCTCAGAAAACCTGTATTTTTAACAAACATAATTGCAGAGTACCATTTCCATGTGAGTTAAGCCATGAAATGGGTGGGTCTGTGAGATTTTAGTGTCATCCTGCTGGGCTGCAATGTGATGTTACAGTTCCCAAGTGTCTCACGTGCAGTGCTCAGTCCCTCTTTGCTTGTGAATACCACGTTTCAGCCACATCCACACTTGAGCCTGACAGCAGGAAGCCCAGCACATTTTAGGAGGTTGGTGTGAGGTGATTAGCAGCGGAGCTTGCCTGGAGCTACAGACACACTGGGGCTTATGATATCGAGGATTCAGATGAAGGCTTTGTGAGAACAGAGCCTGGCTTATCTTCGTTTGTACCTGCTACAGAACTGGGGCTTAGCTGTAGTCCATTATTGATTAACTGTGATAAAAGTAGACAGTGAAATCAAATACTGAAATGGAATTTTA
The DNA here is from genome assembly GCA_004027655.1 of Graphiurus murinus. NCBI lineage: Eukaryota > Metazoa > Chordata > Mammalia > Rodentia > Gliridae > Graphiurus > Graphiurus murinus. Next base: position 94,863 of record PVLC010001179.1, on the reverse strand, counting down.
GTGAGGAACTTAAGTCTCCTTACCCTGTAGAAATGCTCCAGAGATGTCGCTGTTCTTTAGTTGGAGAATGTCCTTGCACCGTATGCTGACCACACTGGCATTTTACAGGCTCCTCAGCTGCGTGAGCCAGTGGTTCATGCCCGTCCAGTCGCGTGTCCAGCTAGCAGCCTGCTGCGAGGTCTTCACGGCATCGACTGAGCACCAGTGGTAAAACAGCAGTACACAGACTTCAATAAACTGGTGCTTGTCGAGTAACCAAGCTCTGTCAATAAACACAGTTTTCTAAGGAAATGAACCCAAATAATTTAGCAGAAGCTTCTCTGCTTAATCGTTAAAGGAAGGCTTGTGAGGGGATAGCTGGCTCCTTGGTCCCCTCCAGTGCAGGTAGAGGGCTCAGAAGCTAGTGCTCTGGAGAGCTGGCTTGCCTTTGGGGAAGGTGGGTCAGAATGAGGGGAGCACCCTTGGGTTTGCCAGCATTTTCTTGGCCGTATAAGATCATAGAAAAAATGGCTATCATCTATTTTTCCCTTTCTTAAAAATCAGATTTTTAAACATCTTTTTTTTAAAGTATGTTTTGAATAGGTAAAGCATCTTCCTGATTCAGAAATCAAAAGATAGGAAGGAAGGGTGTGCAGAGGGAGGACCTCTTCCCACTCTTCTCTGCCGGCTGCCGCCGTGCGGCATCTCTGCCTGGAGCTGGGTCACTGATGTCAGGGTCTTACATGTCCTTCCAGAGATAGTTCACATACTTAGTTTAACTCCACATTCCCTCTACTCTCCCTTTTAAAAAATTTCAGGGGTTAAGTACTTTATTGTTGTTTTGCACCTTCTTCCTGCATCTGTATCTTTTGGATATAACTGCTTATGATATAATAAAGAGCTTCCTGGTGTTATTTTGCTGTTTAGAATTTTGTAATGTTGCATGTATGGATGTGCCTTGGTTAATTCAGCTAGCTCCCTATTGAAGAATGTTAGATTGCTCCCAGTCTTTTTCTCTTGTAGACAACACTTGGTCCACATGAATGCATTTGTAGAATTAGTTCCCAGATAGACTTGCCAGGTCAAAGGGATATGTGCCTTTGTAATTTTGACAGATTCTGTCCTTTGTAGAAGTTGAACCTTGGGCAAGATGGCTTGGGTGATGGCCTTGCTTCCCAGCCCCCTATTGTTCCCTGATACTTCCCCCTATAGGCTTCACAGAAAGATCACAACAGAATGAGGCAGGGGGGGATGTACTGAGATCCGACTGGTTCTGTCCTTCGTTTTGTGAGGATGAACGACTAGACCACATGGCTTCTAGAATCAGTGCAGCCCAAGCAGGCCAGTGTCCTGGTGGAAAGGGGCTGCGACATACAATCATGGGTCTCTCTTCCTGGCATAGTTGGCGTCTTTTGAGGGCATCTGTGATTCTTTTGAGTTAATAAACTGCCTCGTCTCTGTTTCTTCTATAAAGTGAGAATGATTAGACACATACTCTTTGGGACCCTGGGCAGCACCAACATTCCTGGATTCTTTGGCTAGGTGATTAGGTGGTTTGAACTTTGTTACCTGTGACCACTGAGGATCTGAGCAGCTGGTGGTGGAGGGCTAGTGCTTCTGAAATGAGTTGAGGAACCCATTGCTTCTGATGCTTCTCCAAGGGCCATGCTGACGGCTGATTGGACAGAGTTGGTATTTTTTGCCGCTTCCTCTGTCTTGCCGAGTGAGTGCTGTGTGGTGAGAAGGGGTGCCTGAAGATCTCCTTTTAGGCAAAAAGTAGATTCTTAAGTTTTGATGATACTTTCTTGGATTCTCACATTTCAGGGACATAAGGAACATTAAAGGAAGCCATTGCTAAGTGTCATGTGATTGTAGAAGAAAACAAATGTAAAAGTAATTACTCTGGCCTCATGCCCCCGTGCACAGTCTGAACTCTGTTAAAGTGCTCCTTGGCACCCAAACATCCCTGCACATTTTGTTTTTGTGTCTCATAGTTCCTGAATCTGTCATAAATACTTTCATGTATGAGACGTATTTATGGTACCAGATCATTCTTATTAATTCTTTTGCTGCCGGAATTAAATTTTGCTTTCAGAGGTGGAGGGCTAGAAGACAGAATTGCCTCGCTGAAGAGCATTATGTTGACAATGAGTCTCATGCCTCATAAAGGAAGAGATAGATCCACTTAGGGCTCTTAGCATCATTCCGCATATTTGGACATATTTCCTAATTTAGGTCTGAAGTGCTTGGCGTTTGATGGCAGATTGTATTAGGCAGCACGCGGCATGCATCCTAATCAGGGAGCTGTGGGTGAAGTAATCCAGAAGGCTGGAACGTGCCTGACAAGGACGCTTGCTTGGCGCTGCTGCCTCAGCTTACATCACGCTGCAAAATAATTGCTAACGTCTCTTATGATAATCATTCCCCCTGCGCGGACGTGAAGAGACTCTGGATTGGTTGCCTGCACTCGTCATGAGTTGAAATATCTGTCTGGGAGAGCCTTTGGAATCAGAACCACAGTGGTCGTAAGTTATGGCCACGTTCTCCCAGCCTGCCCCACAGGAGGTTATCCACCTTTTCTTTTTGTTAAGAGTCCATTCGGGGGAGAATAAAGACTTGGTATTCTACAAGAAGGATGACTAATTTAAAATTAAAAGTTCATGAAATAAATGTCTAATTTCATCTTCATTTTCACCTTGAACCTTTAAAATTTTTTATATTTTCTTCTTGGAAAAGTTTAGAAAGTTAGCTCTTGGAGACCAGTTTTCTGGGATAGTGAGTGATGCTGACTCTAAAAGGATGTATTATCATTAAGGTTGTATCACTGTTAATACTGATTGAACACAGACCGTGCACTAGGCAGCTGATTGGCCCTGGAAATAGAGATGAGTCAAATGTGAGGTCTGCTCAAGGACTCTAGCCTTGTGGTCCTTAAATGGGATTTAGCAATATAAAGGTGTTTTTTCCATATTGAAATCGACACACAGACATAAGACCTTTGCAATGAACTTAGTAAATCCAGAGTATGAAAAATTATGTAGATAGATGAGAAATGAAAATTCAAATGCATTTTGTATATGCTTTAGTATTAAATGGAATTGATAATTGAGAGCATTGCTAGTATATTGTTAATCAGAAATAATAAATGAAACTCTTCACTTGAAACACCTCTGGAGTGCCCTAGGGTTTCTTAAGTCAGAGCATAAATGATCTCTGACTTACAGGACTTTGAGGCCCCTGATATTCTGTACCGTTGTGAAGAGTTGTGTATGAAGGATTATTCTGCGTAAAGTATTTCTTGGAATGTTGCTTCTTATAGGAGTTTAGAGTGATTTAAGATCTTTAGTGGTCCTGGAAGAGAGTGACAAAGTTATAGGAAGTAAATACAGGGAAAAAATAACTTTCAGCTACAGTTTTAGTAGTAGTCCTATCAACATTGGGGGTAAGCATGGATTTTAGAGTCAGATAAACCTCAAGCAAGTTACTCCCCTCAGTTTCCCCATTTGGGAACTGGGACAATGGCTGGGAAAGGAGGCAACGCACTTTGCACGCGGCTGATCACCTGTCCTTGTTTGGCTCCTCCTTCACCCCTCAGGCCTGGGGTCATCAGGCAAAGCCTGTGGCAGGCAGTACAGGGGAGGCCGCAGGCCTGCAGTGCGCCAGGGCGGTGAGGCCAGCCAGAGCACCACCTGCAGCCCCTGGGCTGGCGTGAGCCACGCTCAGGCCACACTAGATAGCCACAGCGCTTCTAGCTTCTTTATGAGATTCACTTCCCTGAGAACTGTTTTGAAAAAATGCATTTAGAACATACAAGAATGAGCCGGGCCCAGCGGCACATGCATGTAATCCCAGTACTTAGGCTGAGACAGAAGGATTGCAGGTTCAAGACCAGCCTTGGCAATTTAGTAAGATCTTGTTTCAAAATAAAAAGTAAAAAGGGATATAGCTTGGAGGTAGAATGCCTCTGGGTTCAATCCCTAGTACCAAAAAAGAGGGGAAGAAAAAAAAAACAGAACAGACAAGAATGGGTCAACATGAGCCCGGTGTGGTGGTGCACACTTGTAATCCCAGTAAAAACACACACATACACACACACACACACACACACACAATGGGTCAACATGGCTTCCATGTAAAACTAAAGTAGTAAGTTGGTTTTTGTTTTTCTTTTGCGATACTGGGGATTGAACCCAGGGGCATTTCACCTCCTAGCTACATCCCCAGCCCCATTTTTTATTCTTTATTTTGAAACAGGGTCTCACTAAGTTGTGGAGGGCGTTGCTAAGTAGCTGAGGCTGGCCACAAACCCGGATCTTCTGGTCTCAGCCTCCCAAATGCTGGGATTACAAGCGTGTGCCACTACACCCGGCCTAAAGCAGGAAGTTAGTGTGAATGCTGAGTCACTTGGGGTACTTCCCTCCTTAGTGGAGAGAGCTGGCACCTTGTCTTGTTGTGGGTGTCTCTGTCTGCACTCGCATGTCCATAGCTTTCATGTGCCAATGACATTTGTATTCTTTTCTAATTTTTTTTTTTTTTTTGCGGTACTGGGGATTGAACTCAGGGGCATTCTACCTCCGAGCTACACCCCCAGCCCTATTTTTTATTCTTTATTTTGAAACAGGGTCTCACTAAGTTGTGGAGGGCCTCACTAGGTAGCTGAGGCTGGCCTCGAACCCGGATCCTCCGGTCTCAGCCTCCCAAATGCTAGGATTACAAGCGTGCGCCACCACACCCGGCTTTTCTTTTCCAATTTTTAAAGATATTAATCAGTATTGAGGGCCTGAGCAAGTTTACAAAACCATTACGCTGAAGTAAATGGTGTTTATTGCCTTTCTTCTCAAATTTTTAATTAAATTTAGAATATTTTTAAGGCCTACTTTTTCTTATATCTTCCCTGATCATTCACATGGACTTCCCCCTCCCACAGCCATGAGAGAGCGTGACCTTAGAGATGACCCTTCGGTTATTTCACCTGCACAAATGGCTATGGCTTTGGTTTCTTTGTGCCAGAGGAGTCTCCGAGTAAATGCTGCCCAGGCAGCAGCCAGGTTTGTAAGTGGTAAAAGCCGGTGTGTCTTTCCGTCAGCGATGACTGGGGCCTTTGTTCCGGAAGAGGGAGTAGCAGCACCTCACCCCGGCCTCTGCTTCTCGGGCAGGTGAGGCTGATGGTGTTGGTCGGGGAGTAGGAGAAACACAGAAAATGGCCTGTATGAGTTTGAATCTCAGAATACTTAAAATATTTACTGTTTTCAAATACATACAGCAGTTTAAAGCCAGGCGTGGTGGCACACTCTTGTAATCCCACCACTTGGGAGGCTGAGACCGGAGGATCTGGGTTCGTGGCGAGCCTCAGCTACTTAGTGAGGCTCTCCACAACTTAGTGAGACCCTGTTTCAAAATAAAGAATAAAAAAACAGGACTGGGAGTGTAGCTTGGAGGTAGAATGCCCCTGGGTTCAATCCCTGGTACCAAAAAAAAAAAAAAAAAAAAAAAATACAGAAGTTTAAACTAGACTAACAATATTACAAAGTAGAAAACTTTTGCTTTTATCCAGTTCCTAGATGAATATGATTTATTAATTTACCCAACACTTGAGTCTTTTTTAAGGCACTGTGTTAGAGAGTGGGTTTATAAGTAACTTATCAATTATTGAGTTGCAGATGAGTCCTCCTAATGGAGGCACAGTTACTCTTCAAAGCATTCCCTTGGTGTCTTCTTATTGACAGGGCAGTCCCCCTGTAGATAGGCAGAGGAAAGCCCAGCTGCATCCACATTCAAGGGGTTGCATTCTAAGCCAGGCACTGGGAAGGAGCGACGAGGTTTATAGTGTGTGAAAGGAGGCCCAAGGAGTCGGAAGCATGGCCATGCAGAAGATGATTCTGCTGTGGCCTGGCTTCTAGCTGCCACTCCCCTGTCCTGCTCAAGCTCCAAGGGGGCCCAGACCCACTTCCACGCCCACCTGTGTTCAGATCCCTGCAGGGTGGCGCTGACCTGGGCTCCACTTACTCCCCAGGTGGCCTCTTGTCTCCTGTTCACCATAAGCCTGAAAATGACACTTTCCAAGTTGCTGTCCCTCTGTGGGACCCTTCCTTGCTCCCTCCTCCCCGCCTTTGCACTCTTCTGCACCAACTGGCACTCCATTGTAACCTGGCTTAGGTTTTGTCAGAGTGGTGGCCATATGCCAAGAGCTGTGGATAATGCCCTGGTGCCCACCTTCAGTCAGGCCTTCAAGGCCCTGAGGAGTGGGGCCCCAACTCAGCTTGCAGCTCTCCAGTCCCAAGATGAGCCCCGAGAGCCAGCCAGGACAGGGCAATACTGAATGTGCCGCGCTCTTTCCTGACCAGAGACTAGCAGTAGCATTGCCTGTTTCCTTCCCATCCCTTTCCAGAAAGGCCCATCAGAGACCCGCCTCCCGGCGGAACCTCACCAGCTGTCCTGCGCGTCCCTGCTTCTCACTCTTGGACGCCGTGGCTGCCCCGCACTGCTTTTCACCCAGAGGGCAGCAGTCGGGAGCAGGACGTGCACAGTTGCAGCAAGTGGCACTTGGCTGCCGGTGGCTGCAGCTCTTTTTGCCGCTGGAGAGGCAACACGGAATAGATAGATGGATGTACCGCAGGGGTTTTCACATGGGGCTGGGGATCCACAGGAGACCCGGTTAGAACAGAACAGACAGCCCCACCCAAAGGCTGGGCCTGGGGATTGGCGTGCACTGAGTGCCCGGAGCTGCACTCTGAGCACTAAAGTGTGTGGACTGTGAGGGCCACCCCTCCCCCCCAGGTTTGAATCCTGGTTCCAGAACTTCATAGCTCGGCAAAAGGCTGGCGCTCACCCCAGCTCTGTTTCCTCTAAGCAGAGTGAGCAAAATGGGAATCGGGTGAGACTGCATTGTGGCAGTGTTAAGCACCTGAGAGAACGCGATACATATCAGCTGTTCTTAATAAACCTTTTGTATGGGAATTGGGAAGAGGTGTTGTGCTCTGGTAATGAGCAGACAGGACTGAGCACATCTGGGCTCTGCACAAGTCTCCGCAGCACCTCACTACCTGCGTGACTTGGGGCGAGTCACTTAAAATGATTTAAGCCTTAGTTTCTCAGTGCATAGAATGTAGACAGTAGTATATGTCTATCTTCCTTCTGGTGGTTATGATTCTCAAATGGAACAATATTCAGAAAAGAATTTGTGTGGCAGACACCCTGGCTGCTGTGAACAGTGTGCGTCAAACCCTCTGGGGATGCCGGGCACACCATGTGCCCACAGCCTAAGGTGCCGCACCCCGGGAGTGCAGGGCCCTGCTGCCTTTCCAGTGATCCGACTTCAATAACATTGTCTGTCCTCTTGTAAGCTTTTGTCCTGTCTAACCTGGGGCTAAACTACTCAAAAGAAAATTGATAACCAAGTTGGTTTAATATCCTGGATTTCACATATAATGTTAATTCAGTCTGCGGACTTGCTAATAGTTTTATATTTTAAACAGCTCACATGTAATCTTTTTATTTTAAAAATAATGTCCAAGTTCCTTTAAAGAATTTGTCATAGTTTGCAGCCTCAATTTTCTCCCTGTATGGTAGTTCAATAACAACTCTTTTGAGCCGGGCGTGGTGGCGCACGCTTGTAATCCCAGCATTCGGGAGGCTGAGACCGGAGGATCCAGGTTCGAGGCCAGCCTCAGCTACTTAGTGAGGCACTCCGCAACTTAGTGAGACTCGGTTTCAAAACAAAGAATAAAAAATAGGGCTGGGGGTGTAGCTTGGAGGTAGAATGCCCCTGAGTTCCATCCCCAGTACTGCAAAAAACAAAACAAAACAAAACAAAACCAACTCTTTTTCTCCTGAGGCTGTGAGTATGCACACGTGGTTAGCATTTGTGAAGAGTCTTGGAACTGTCTGTGCTCCTTGTGGGGCTGGGGCCTGTACAGGGACGCGAGGGTGTTCAGCTGCCAATCACACGTGTGCTTGACAATTGTAGTCTCTTTTTTGGAGTCACTGCTTGCAGAGTGAATGTTTCCTGTTCATTGCCTGTACCTGTTTAGCAGTAACACCTCTTGTCCTGGTCACACCTCTTATCATTTTCTAGCACGGGGACAGAGATTAAAGAGAGAAAAGCAGAGAGAGTCCTGGATGCGTTTTGCCTGGATTTTCCCCAGTGCACACGCTTGCTGTCTGGGTTCCTTTCAGCTTAGGTCACGATAGGTGTTGATTCGGCCTCACTCTGGGCCTTTGTAGACATCTGCCCGTATCACAAAGGCGCGTGTCTGGCACAGCCTGTGCGATTGGCACTGCCTCCCCGGGAAGAGTCCAGTCCTGGAACAGCGGGGGCTGCAGGTGCATTGGCACGTGGTGGGAGTTGGTACAGACCTTGCCTGCCCAGCGCCTGGCGGCGCTCAGCAACACCGTCCTGTCCCCGAAATATCTTGGCCTTGTGGGCTTGTCACTCCAATTAAAACTTAAACATGAAAGCAGCCAGGCTGCCTCTCCCTTTGTGCTGGATGTGAGTGTGCCCCGTGCCAGGAGCATGTCATGGAGACTGCTGGGGGCAGTGTCGGATCCGGCTCTCCAGCCTCGCATCTTGCTGGTTCTGCTAAGTGCACCTGAGAGGCAAGGCTCTGTTTGCCAACAGAAAGTCACCTTTGGGACGCTGGTGAAAGTCATTTTCCACATGTTCACAGATACGCCGTGTTACCAAGCCTCACGCTATGACTTATCTCTGGCAAGGACTTACAAAATAGTCTCTCTGGCTGATTGTCAAAAATTACATCATATCGGAGTAAACTGCTTTTAAATCAGACATCCATTATTCATGTATATTAACTGCTTTTTTATTTTTTTATTGGCTGTTTTGTGTATGATTTACTCTTTTCTCACTAGCTCCCTCTCCCTCCCAATTGTCCATCTTTCTCATCCCCTTTTTTAAAAATCTTAGCTCATCTGTGAATTGATAGAAGTTGTGCACTTAGCTCTGTGTTAACATTGATATGTAGATCCTGCATCGTTTTGTAGTGAAATTGCATATTTCTCTGGGTCATAGTTACATTGGGTTAGAATAGCACCTTGGGTTGTTTACATGAGTAAATTCTACCCCAAAGATTTATAGGCCTTTTTCTTTCATATTTTTTGTGTTTAAAAAAATGGGTTGTTTCTAGTCTTGTACTTCAAAATCTATACTGAATGAAACTGTACTTGCCAGTCAAGAATCAGCTAACTGTGTTGTTACAGGTGACATCGGTGACTTAATGTATTCATGTGTCTTTGTGACGCCTGTCTTTGCCATAAGACAGTGGACAGACACAGAGGTGTGTCGTGCTCACACATCTGTTGTTCTTTCAGGGATGTTTGCTAAGCCCCTCCCATGTGCCAGGCACCGTGCAGGGTTCATGCCGCACTGTCAGCTGGAGCATGCCCCCTGCATCTGGCACCTCTCTGATTGTGGTACATTGCCCTCGTTTATGGCATGTGACTGGAATAAGAAGAACCAGATCGTGTTTATTGTATTGGTTAAACCTCCAGATCAGCACTGTTGTTTTTGTTGTGTGTGTGGTCAGTGTTTGCATATATCTATGCACATTCACTTGAATCTTTGTTTTCTGTTCCTTCCAACATCTCAGAACTTTTTTCTGGAATGATTTTCTGTTTCCCCAAAGTACATCCTTAGAATTTTTTTTTTTTTTTTTTTTTTAGTGAGAATATCCCTGTTGGCCACAGTGCTGTGTTTCTGTGTAAAACATCTTGATTTCATCCTCACTCTTGTCTCCCCTTCCTTCTTTTCTGGTACTGGGGATTGAACCAGGGGCATCCACCTCTGAGCTACAGTCCCAGCTCTATTGTGTGTGTGTGTGTGTGTGTGTGTGTGTGTGTGTGTGTGTGTGTGTGTGTGTTTTTTACTGGGAATGGAACCTAGAGGCATTCTACCTTCAAGCTATACTCCTAGCCTGATTTTATTTCTTATTTTGAAACAGAGGGTCTCACTAGGTTGATGAAAGTCTCACTAGTTGTTGAGGTTGTCCTTGAACCTGTGATCCTCCTGTCTCAGCCTTCCAAGTACAGGGATTACAGGTGTGCACCACTGCGCCCAGCTTCCTATTTTTTTTTAAGCAGGGTCTTTCGAGGTTGCTGAGAGTTTGGCTATTTGCTGAGGCCAACCTCAAACCTGTGATCCTCCTGTCTCAGCCTCCTAAGTACTGGGATTACAGCCATAGGCCATCATGCCTGGCTTCATCCTCATTCTTGCAAGGTAGTTTTGCTGGTCTTTTATAGTTCTAGGTTGGTTGGCAGATATTTTCCTCAGCCTTGTGAAGAGATTGTTTTGACCTCTGATGATGTTACTGAGAAGTTGGTTGTCTTTGTAATCATCTTTTAAGACTTTTGGCTGTTTTTAAGATCATCTCTTTGTTTTTAATTTTTTGTGGTTTCTTTCTTTTTTTTTTTTTTTTTTTGCGGTACTGGGGTTTGAACTCAGGGGCATTCTACCTCTGAGCTATACCCCCAGCCCTATTTTTTATTCTTTATTTTGAAACCGAGTCTCACTAAGTTGCAGAGGGCCTCACTAGGTAGCTGAAGCTGGCCTCGAACCCGGATCCTCCGGTCTCAGCCTCCCGAATGCTGGGATTACAAGCGTGCGCCACCACACCCAGCTTTTGGTTTCATACCAGTGTCTGGATTTATTTTTATTTATCCTGTTGGGAATTTCTTGTGTTCCTTTTTTTCAGTTGTAGAAATTCTCAGCCATTATCTTTTGGAAGTTTCTCTGTTTGCTCTTTCAGGAACTCCAGGTAGACGTTAGTGTTGGACTCACCTGTTCTCCGATGTGCTCTTCACCACTTGTTCATTTGTTCATATTCTCATGTGTATTCATTTGTTCATTATCTCTCTTTCCTCCTCCCCTTCTGCTGCGTTCTGAGTAATTCCTCAAATCAGTCTTCCAGTTCATAAATTCTCTCTTGAACTCTTATTTCTTGTTCATTTCATCCATTGACTATAATTCTAGAAATTTTATGTTTTGTTTTTCAAATCTATATACTCAGTTTTGCTACCTTTTATCCAGACTCTTTTATCTGTAAATATTTTAACATGCTTGTTTTATATTCTTTATCTGATAAGTGTTTGATGTACTTGGGAGTCTCATTTGGCTTGTTTTTCTGTCTCTCACTTATGATAAATTGTTTCCTCCTGAATTTGGAGTTTTCTGTTGTGAGCTAATAGTTGGCTGGTCTCTTCGGGTGTGGGTTGAGGTCGTCCCCTCCTGAGGAGATTGTGCCAGGTTCTGGGAAGCATGTCACCAACCTCAGAATACTTGCTTACTCTAAGGCTTGGGTTCTTCTGGCCGTGTAGGTAGTGTGAACTCCACCCCTGACCTTGCATGAGGACAGACGTGAGCACGGGTTGTGTTTTCCACCCTGCACTGAAGCTGAGGCAGGGAGATCTCCAGTGGGTAGGTGTTTTCCCCCTAGCTAGCTTTTTGCTAAGTCCTGCAGGGGTTCAGCTTTATGCAGCTGAACTCTCAGTTTTTTATTTTTTGTTTTGCAAACCTGTCATTCTCCTGTGTCAGCCTCCCAAGTACTGGGATTACAAGCATATGCTACCGCACCTGGTGCGATCTCAGTTTTAGTGTTCTTCTTTGTGCTGGCCAGACACTGGGGTCTCCTGTTCCCTGGGCTTTCTGGGCCCTTTGTGTTGACAGGTGTCCCCAGACTGGCCTCTGTCCTGACGCTCACTTATCTTGCCGATTTCCTCAATTTCTTATGAGTTAAGCAGAACGTTTGAAGTGCCATCTGAATACAGCATCTTCAGTGATTTTTCTTCAGGGCACTAGTCTGCCATCTCATCGGCAGTAGAAGCGCAGGGCTGGATGCTTAGCCCTGCAAGCAGTCGGCAGGATCAGGGGTGTGCAGCTAACACAGCACTGGCCCCTGCCAGGCCCTTCCTGCACACCGCATGGGTGAACGGCAGGGTTTCTGCCCAGAGAACTTGCCATCTAAGTCTAGGACACGGTTCTCCAGGGTTTGGTAATATAGCCACACCTAACTACCAAGATCAGAGTCTCCTTTGGGGACACCCGCATCCTCATTGTCCAGAGCTCAGGTCTGGGAGGAGTTGGGGGAAGCTAACGCACCGTTCACATTGGCCCATGGGACGCCAGATGCAGTGTGTAGACAGTCGACACCTCCCACCCTGACAAGAGGGAGAACTCCGCGTGCTTCTGCGAGGGCTTCTTGGAGCACGCTGAGTGGGTGGGAGGAGAACATGAGGCCTGCTGGCTCCACACTCCAGGACTTGGCTTCTGATCATGGCTTTTCCCCTCAGAAGAGCAAAACGTATGTGGTGGAGACAGGGGAGGGCTGTCAGGGAGCAGGAAGGGGGGAGGTGACTGTGTTGTCACCAAGACACTTGGTCAGGTCTTGCTCCTGGCCTTTTATTTTCCACTCTGCTTCAGTCCAGTCTAGCATCTCCCAGCCTTTTGCTCTCTTTGTCACTTTACTTTAGAAAATGGTGGCAGACAGATGACCTTTAATTCGCAAAGCTTTTCAAATGCTACAGGCTTGTGAGGAAGCCATCTGCCCACTCCTGACCCCCTTGGAGAGGGCCTGCTGGGGTTCTGAGGAGGTAGCCAGCTGCCTGTGCTGGTTGTTGGTGACTTAATGTCTTTCGCTGTTTCAGTCAACTTGAAGGGAACCTGTGCGTGGAGTTCCCTTCCTTGTTCTGTGTACATGACCGGAGTTGCAGGATGCATGGCTCCACAGTCTCTTCACAGGGCGTGCCGTGTGTACGTGGTGCGTGCTCACTCACAAGAGCCATGCCAGTTCCAGACTTAGGAAGGGCTCCCAGTGCAAAATCCTGGTCTTGCTGGTGGCGAGGAAGTGGCCTGTCTTGAGCTTACACCACTACAAAGGATATAGCCGTTTCCCAGCCCTTTGCATCATGGTTGGGCTAGCAGGCAACATCTGGGCACTCTCAATGGTCCAGGTCACACTGCCTGCCCAGGCCAGGTGCTCAGGCCTCCCAGATGTGAGCCTGTGGTAGTTGCCTCCCTCCTGACTCTGTGCGGCTGCCCCCGTTGCTTGAGACAGACACCAGCTGCCAGGACACAGCTATACTCTGGGTCACTGGGTCCCCGGTGTGGAGGAGCAGGACAGCTGGTGGTCGACAGCAGCTGGTGAAGAGGCGGGCTCTTTCAGCTGGCAGCAGGCTGGGGCTTCTGCACGTCACCTGCCATCCCTGTTCATTCCAGGGCCTACTGCATAGAAAGTGATTAATAAATATTTGTTGACTGGCTGTTGAATGAATTACAGCATTATTTGTTTTATCTTTAAAAATTAGAAACAGCCCAAATGTCCATTAATATGGAATTATGTATGCACAGAGAAATTCTCTGCAGCCATCCAGAGGAACAAGATCTACCTATAGATACTGACAAATGAAAAAACAAATTGTAAAATTATAATCTCATGCATAAAAAAGAAATTTTAGACACATAGATAAAAAGAGAGACAGGCATTTGCATTAAAAAGTCTAAAAGTGTATACACCAAACTGTTGAAAGTGGTTAGTCAGCCGGGTGTGGTGGCGCACGCTTGTAATCCCAGTACTTGGGAGACTGAGACTGGAGGATCCGTGTTCGCAGCAGCCTCAGCTACTTCGGCCCTCTGCAACTTAGTGAGACCCTGTTTCCGAATAAAGAATAAAAAATAGGACCAGGGGTGTAGCTTGGAGGTAGAATGCCCCAGAGTTCAATCCCCAGTACCACACACACACACAAAAAGGTTAGTCATGGGAAACAAATGTACAAAGGGCTACCACTTTCTTTTATTGTTTAGTCTTACTATTAATAGTTAGAATTTGTTACAAGATGTATTTATTATATTTGAAATCAGAAAAAATACTTAGAAATAGATTTCAGAAAAGCCAGAATAACTGTAAAATTGAAAGTTAAGATTCTAAGCCTGGCCAGACACAGTAGCACATGCCTATAATCTTGGGAGGCTGAAACAGGAGGATTGCAGGTTCAAGGCCAGTCTCGGCAATTTAGCAAGGCCCACAGCAACTTAGTGATACCCTGTTTCGAAATAAAATAGGGCTAGAGGTACATCTCAGAATTGAATGACCCTGGGTTCAACAACCCCAGTACCACACTGCTACCCCCCCCCCAAAATTAAAAAACTAAGGCTGGGATTTATTGAAAGTAATTTAAGATTTCTGAGAATTTCTGCCAAAGTTCCTATTTTAAAGACAATGTGTTCATCCACAGCCTTCTAGATCTACCACAAAGCAAAAGAGAAAGGAAAAGCACCCAGTGTCTTAGGACTGCACCCTGCATTTCCTATGGGCATGTTTTCAGAATGCACACCAGTCTCAACATGGTGTGTGTGTGTGTGTGTGTGTGTGTGTGTGTGTGTGTGTGTGTGTTTTGAACCCAGGGGCATTCTACCTGCAATCCTTGTGTCTCAGCCTCCCAAGTATTGGGATTGCAAGTGTGCGCTACCATGCCCGGCTGGATAATTCTTAAAGATGTATCTAATATCATTGAAAATGTGCTTTATATAATAACTGCTTAAGGTCTCCCATAGTGTACACTTGATACTTAAAAGAAAAAATCCCTAACAGCATCTGCTGGCCTGGTGGTCATCAGTGCACAGTGTTTTCTCCTAGGTTGCAGCTCTGGGTAGTTTTTTCCTTCTTTCCAGCATCTGTGCACCTCTGAGAACGAGTCAAGTGGCCGTGGGTTGAGACTCGCCCAACCAGGGCAATAAAGAGAAAAATTAGTCTAATGCATGGTCTTAACAAGAGGGAGAGAGTGAACATGAATAATTAATCTCACTAGTCTGTGGCAGTCAGATAAAATGAAGTCCCATTTGCTCAACCTTATTAAAAGAGAGAGAGTGCGGGAGGGAGGGGGCCATGGTAAAGGTCGTTAAGGGACTTGTAACGTGGAAGACCCGCCTTCAAGACGGTAATGTGTTTTCTAATCTCTGTGGTCTTTAACTAAACACCATGGCAAAGGTACTCTTCAGATAGTCCTGATTCGTTGAATTATTGAACATTTTAGAAAATACTTGACTCTTGACTGCTGACTTGGATGTCTTTATGATGAATTTGCAGGGAGTGTTTTTAGCAAGGGATTAAATCTCCCTGTATCACTCAGAGATGATTCATCCACTTTTCAAAAAAAAAAAAAAAAAAAAACTTCTAGAAAAAGTAAAGACATAGGAACTCAGCATCAATTTCAGTGCTTACATTTGCCATGGATATTTTACTGGTTAGAGGCCTGCCTTGCTACTACAGAAGTTGAAGTATTTCAAAATCAAGAAAATATTGAGTCCAAAATATTGAAATCTCTATAATGATAAGCAGGTGCAGAATATTACTTTTAAAAAGTAAACACATTTTTCTTTGACACATAGAAGTTATACATACTTGTGGGATAGAGTGTGGTGTCTCAATGCATGTATACAATGGGTGGTGATGAAATCAGTGTAACTGGCATATCCATCACCTCAGACACTTCAAAATAATCTACTAAGAGCCCGAAGCATGCCTGTAGCCCTAGCTACTGAGGAGAAGGCTGAGGCAGGAGGATTGCAAATTCCAGGCCAGCCTGGGCAGCTTAGTGAGACCCTGCCTCCAACTAAAATCTTAAAAGGGCTGGGGATGTAGGTCAGCGATAGAGAGCCCCTGGGTTTAATCCCTAGCACCAGGGGAAATCTCTATGAGCCAGTTTGAAACACTCACAGAATGTTTTGTTTATAATAAACCATCAGGTTGCTGGTTGTTTAAATTTTTTTCCTCCCTCTAGAAGATGATTTTATGTGACTTTCAGATTATTTACTGGAGACAGAAAATTAGATTGCTGTTTTCTTGGAAGGGTAATCTGATTTCGGGTATTTTATTATTATTTCTTTTTATTTCGGCTATTTTAGAATTGTTAAATTTTGTTGTTTAAACTGCATTTTTGCTTTTTTTCTCTAGTCTTTATGGTTTAAGAGCGCATCTTGAATTCTGAAATTGTCATTTTTCCTTCCAGATGCTGTTAGCAATAGTTAATTAGTATTATGGTAGTGTTTTGACTATCAGGAAGTTGCAAAGACTCATTTGTTAGAAATGTGTGCTGACAATGAGATTAATGGTTTTCAAAGTGGAGACAATTTATTATTAACTTCTCAGTACCAACATAAGAATCTGTACACTGATAAATGTATAGGTTAGCAGATGAAGAAAGCACATCATTTCCATGTGTGTGCTTAGAGGAGAATCTCTACCAAATATTAATATTAAAACTTCTGAACTCAGTGATTCATTTAAAACTGTTTGCCACACAAGCAACAGACTAGAGGGATGCTCAGAAGCCGGTGCCTGTCTGTGTTAGCGAGGGGGCTTTTGGACTGAGAATTTAGGGGCCAGGACTGTGTCCTCAGTGCCTATCACAGTGATCCATAACTAGTACTTGATTTTAATTGAATTACGCTAAATTGAATTGCTAAGATGTTTTCAGTAAAAGACTTAAATAATCTTCAGAAAGATTCATTATGAGTCGGCTGTGGTGGCACACACTTGTAATCCCAGCATTTGGGAGGCTGAGACCGGAGGAGCCGGGTTCGCAGCCAGCCTCAGCTACCTAGTGAGGCTCTCTGAAACTTAGTGAGACCTGGTTTCAAAATAAAGACTAAAAATAGGGCTGGGGGTATAGCTCGGAAGTAGAATGCCCCTGGGTTCAATCCCCAGTAGTGCAAAAAAAAAAAAAAAAAACAGATTCATTATGGGTCATCTTTACTGGCGACTTTTGCTGGAAAGAGCAGAGGAGCGTTTCGGTGCGGTGCCTCCGTGTGCCCGCTCCTCACAGAGCAGGCCTCCACAGTGGGCGGGGAGGGGAGGGGTGCTGCACTCTAGAGTCCAGGACCACCTCGTGGTTGACACTGCAGGCTTCGCCCTCCTGGACACAGGAAGAACCCAAGCCGTCCATCTTCCGTCCCTTGTTTGAGTTCCTATTAATGCCAGATCAGAAGCAGTCAGTGGCCCTTAGTTTTCACCCCTCATTTCTGTAAAAAAAAAAAAAACAAACTTGGGATCCCTGGGCTGGGGATGTAGCTCAGTGTAGATAGCTAAGGGTCCCATTTGGCCTTTTCCTTTGTGTCCCAGGAGTCTGTTTGCATCTTGGCCTGAGAAACTCTGGATTTTCCTCCATCCTTTCCTTACGTTTCCTTTTGTTGTTCTCATGGCCATGTCCCTGGACAGTGGTGAGATGGGAAGTGACATTGTCAGTCCAGTGTGTGGAATCGAGCACCCACATGTTTTTCTTCCTGTCAGATCCTGGTGTACAGCCTGGAAGCGGAGCGCTGCCTCTCGAGGCTGGGGAATGCGCTTGGAGACTTCACGTGCGTCAACCTCAGGGACAGCCCTCCCAACCTCATGGTCAGTGGCAACATGGACAGGAGGTAGGTGTGAGCCCAAGGAGCTGCGCCTCGTGGCCCTGCAGGTCTGCAGAGGCCTGGCCCCAGCCCCCGCGGGCTGGCCTCGCCTCGCTGCCGCCCTGCCCACCTGAGCTCAGGCCATCCCTCTGAGCTTGCAGCAGTCTTGCATTAGGTAATAGTTGGATCTCGCTCTGTCTCCGCTTCATTTCTGGAGCACCCCGCGATGGTTTTCTTTTCAGCCAGTTGGTGGACACAGTTGGTGGAAGGTCCAGCGAGACCACTTGGAATATCTTTTGTCCCCCTGCTGCAAAATTTCTTTGGCATTTAAAAGCTCACTTTCTAATATTAAAAACAATAACCTAAGGGATGAATCATGTTCAACAAAATAGGGTTGCCTGCCAAATGATGTCAAGAGTGTGTTTCAGAACACTATGGCATCCCTCTGGTGGTGAAAGGGGAAGAAAGACGGCGTGAACGGATTCCAGTTTCTATTTAGCTGATTAGCAGCCTTCTCTCCAGTGCGCTGGCTCAGGGAGCTGGACGTTCCGGTGCCAGGTCCAGTGCCAGCCCCGGGCGCTCCAGGAGCCATCAGCAGGAAGGGATGAAAGTGTTTGAAAGACACTTCGAGTCCAGGTTTTAGGTCTTTCCTCCTCCCCACCCCACCCCCCTCTTGTCTTTTCTTTTGCTGTTCTTTCTTCCCCTCTGTCTTCTGTATGTATGTACGTATTTGTTTGGCTGGCTATCTGCTGTGTCTGATCCAGTGCCCGGGAGAGAGGTAGCGTGGCCGGAGGCCAGCGGCTGCTGGCGCCCTCCCCCGGGCCGGCCCCAGGCTGCAGGTGGTAAGCTGCTCGGCGGTGGGTATCGGCTCAGGAGGTGGGCGCTCCTCCACGCCAAGTCCCAGACACTGTCCCACCAGTGCAGTAGCTTGCAAAAATAATTATTTGATCAAATAATATTTTCAGCTCCCAGCCTTCACCCATCTAGCTTCCCATCCCCCACTCAAGCAAAAGGTAATGCAAGTATGCTTTGTTGGAAAAAAGTATTCTATCATTTTTTGTCAAGGTCTTCTGAAATGACTGATGTTATGATGTTTGAGCATTAAACTCAGCTCAGTGTGTGTCTAGACAGTTTTTCTCTTTAAAAACGAGGCTTGTTAAGTGCCCCACACATGGCACAGCCGATGAAACAAATAATAGTGCTCCAAGCTCGTCTAATAGGATCTACACACAGGAGCCAAGGGCTGCCCGTTTTCAAGGAGAGCAGTTGTGGGGAGCTCTTGGGAACATCCACATGGAAAGCCTTGGGATTGTAGATTAAGCCCCAGAGTTAGTTTGTGGCGTGAGTGTCTTGGTGTTCAACTCCAGTGAGGCTCACAAGAAACCAAAACTGTTGTCAAGAAGAGACGGAGGGACTTTCGCCTTCTGCCTTCATGGCCCAGTCAGCTCTAGGGAAACAGTTAAAACCAGAACACCATGGCCATGTCAGCTGACATCGAGCTGTCGGTTAGGAAACCCACGTTCCCTGGGTAGAGCCTGTCAGGAACCCTCTGCCAGAGGAGCCGCCACGGGCTCAGGGTAAAAGCCCTCTCAATTTAAAGTCCAGATTTGACCATGCAAAGTTCAGTTTATTAATAAACCAGTATTGTGTTTTGTTTGTTTGTTTGTTAAGCCTTCTTGTCTCTGTGGATTCAAAGAATCAACTAGTGACAGAGTTGGAGGTAGAGTGTCCAAAGTGGCATTTAGTCAGGGCTAGTCCTAGAACTATTTAACCACAGCTGGCACACCAGGGGCTAGCCTTTAGATACAAGGAAGCTCTTTACAAGTACTAGGGCCTGAGACATGCACTTGAGATACGGGGTTAAAAATGTTCTTATTTATTTATTTATTTTATTTTTGTGGAACTGGGATTGAACTCAGGGGCATTCTACCTCTGAGCTACACCCTCAGCCCTACTTTTATTCTTTATTTTGAAACAGGGTCTCATGAAGTTGCAGAGTGCCTCACTAAGTAGCTGAGGCTGGCCATGAACCTGCGATCCTTGTGTCTCAGCCACCAAGTACTGGGATTACAAGTATGCACCACCACACCCGGCTGACTGATGTAATTTTAAGCACCCTGGGAACTCCCTATTTTATTTAAAACCTTAATTTCTACTGCATTCTCTTAGTGTCTTATAAATAATTGAGAATGAAATGAACTCTGTAGATATTTAAGAATGTCTCAGGTTAAGACAACTAAAAGTAATTTTTTATTAAAGTAGCTTGTAAAACATGGGCAGAATTTTGTGAGTATAGGGGTGGGGAAAGGCAGGCTCCATCACCCTTTGCAGAAAAAATATAGGATAAATAGAGTCAGATGGAGAATAAGAGGATGATTAGGGTGAAAATTGTGTCGCTGTTCAATTGTGCTTGTCCATTCTGGGAAGGAAGACTATAACGGAGAGGGAGGGAGGTGTGATTTTGTGTAGTATTATCAATATAGACAAATGAGTTTTTCTAAATGCATATTTTCTTTTCTTGCAAATGCTAGCTAGCCATTAGATAGCAAACTGGAGGCTGTGTCTACTCTGTTTTCCACGGTATTTGTAATGGATCCAGTGATTTTCACATCTGAAATCAGGATGTGCCGTTTTAATGGCATCATAAGATGAGTTGGCTGCACTCTTAAACATTACATAAAATAATGGTTCCCTTTACAATCCGAAGTATTAAAATGAAAAGTATGTATTTGTTCGTTGAAGGCAAAAATGAGTTAATAGCATAGGAATTAAGACTTTTAAGAGAAGCTCGAATGATTCACTTTGTTTTTGTTATAGTGGTGGTTTTAGTTTAAACTTTAACTTGGATATTTTTGTGGTGGTAGTGGTGGTGGTTTTGGTTTAAGCTCTGTTTAGGGTTGATTGAGATTTGGAATCTGTAAATTTATGCCTTCCACCTACTTTGGGAAGTTTCCAGTCATTTCTTTGTGTCATTTTCCTGCACTAATCTCTTTCTCTTCTCCTTCCGGCTTCAGCGATGAGAGCTAGCTAGGCCTTTGATCCTGTCCCTGGGTGGAGGAAGCTTGTTCATCTTCTTTCCCCAGTCCTCTGTTCTTCAGAGTGCATGCTTTCTACCGATTGTCTGCAGTGTCACCGGCCATTTCCTCTCTCATCTCCATTCTGCTATTGAGCTCACCAGAGTTTTTATTTCAGATTTTGTATTTTCTGATTCAAATTTTTCATTGGGTTCTCTTTTATAGCTTCTGTTTTCTCAGCTGAGCATGTCACCTTTTACTCACTCTACCTTTACTTCGCGGAATGTAGTCATAGTAGGGCTTTAAAGTCATCGATGTTTCCCTAAATCTGGGCTACCTTGGAGCTGGCATCTGTTACTTCTGTGGGTGTTGAGTCCGGGCCAGCTCTGTCCCAAGCCGTGACTGTGCTGTCTTTGTCTGTCTTGCATGTGTGCCACCCAAGGGTTGGTCTTCAGCTCTGCAGTGGTGTAAAGCCTGTTGAGTTCTCAAAGCCTTCACTAACCCCTGTGGATCTGTCCTACATGCTCAGGGATGAGCCTGGGATTTGTTCTGATTCACACACGGTGCTGGGGGATCCTGCTCTTCAGTGTCTTCATTTCTTAGTCTTTAAACTTCCCAGCTGACAGTGTCTAGTTTCCCTGGTTCTCTGGCCAGAAGACGGAGTTTCTCCCTGCCTGCCTCGCCACCCCCACACACAGCTCCACGACGGGGCTAGACCTGGACCAGAGCCCAACAGAGACTCCTACCCTCACTCTTTGCTCTGTGGCCTTTTGTTGGTTCCTTTAGTCAGAGAGCTGTAGTTTCTGCCTCCTGCACCACCATGCCCTTCTCCAGGGGACCCTTTACTTGGGCTGGCTGTAAGAGGACCCAGGACGAAGTGGGCAGTGCTGCCTTGCATAGCTGTGTCCAGGTTGGGCTCTCCTCCACAGTCTGGGAGCCTGAGTTGACTCTCCTATGTCTTGATTTTCATCCATAGGTTTTGGCGGTGGTCTACTTGAGAGGCAGCAGTGGCCTTATTCTGTCTTGGCCAGGATGGGACTCCCATATTCTTGTAAATGATTTAAGTAAACACTTAGGTTGTTGGCAGTAGAGGGGCTTTGTTGAGGGCTGTGTTAAATGAGGGAGGCCCCTTCCTATTCTGTGGCTCTTGGTCTTATCTCTGATCTGCCTATTCTCACCAGTGAAATTAGGGATCTAGGATGCAGAAGCTCTTCATTACTCTGCTAAGGAAAGTCAGTAAGAGTTAGCGGGAAGGGCAAATGTCAGCTGGTATTGGTTGCTAAGGCAACATTCACTGAACTAACAAATCCCACAACTCCCTACCCCCATTCTTAAGTTTATTTTTAGCAAGTTTATTAAGATAGAATTCACAAACCATGTAAACAGTGGTTTAAATTACACAATTTAGCGTTTTTAGTAAGTTTGCAAGGTTGTGCAAGCATCACCACAGTCCATTTGGGATGCCTTCATCATCCAACATAGAAACCCTGTACCCATGAGCAGTCACTGCCCATTTCCCCAACACCTCTGCGTGACCACATTTCATACAAACAGAGTGATGTGACCTTTTGCAGCTAGCTTCCTCTATTAAGCATAACGTTTTCAAGATAAACCCATGTTGTAGCGTGTGTTGACATGTCATTCCTTTTTATGGCCAAATAATGTTCCATTGTCTGGATAGACCATATTGTGTTCGTTCATGAATAGCATCTGGGTTGTCTCCTTTGGTTGTTATGCACAAGACTGCTGTTATCATAATTCATGTGTATTGCTTTGTGTGGACATGTCTTCAGTTCTCATGGGCATGTCCTGGGAGTAGAATTGCTGGCTTATATGTAATTCTGTGATTAAACACTTGAGAAATTGCCAGTGACTTTTCTAGAGTGGCTGTACCATTGTATGTGCCTGCACTGTCCGAGGGTTCCAGTCTCCCCATATCCTGCCACCACCTGGAGTCACTGTCTCTATTGAGGTGTCCTAATGACTGTGAAGTGCGCTCTATGTGTGGTTTTGACTTGCATGAGGGAAATGCAAACCAAAATGTGCTTATTGCCCATTTATGTATCTTCTTTCGAGAGATGTCTCTCCAGATACCATTTTTAATTGGGTTGTTTTTTTATTCTTGATAGTTTATTTTAATATAGTCTGGATACTACCAGATGTACAACATGCAAGTATTTTCTCCCATTCTCTGTGTTCTTTTCACTGTCTTGATAGTGTTCTTTGAAAAACAAAAGTTTTTAATATTAATGAAGTTTATCCATTTTTTCTTTTATTGCTTGTGTTGTTGGCGTCATATGTAAGAAACCATTTCCTAACCTAGGGTCACAAAGATTTACTCCTATGTTTTTTTTTTTTTTTTTTTTTTTTTTGTGGTACTGGGGATTGAACTCAGGGGCGTTCTACCTTCGAGCTATACCCCCAGCCCTATTTTTTATTCTTTATGTTGAAACCGAGTCTCACTAAGTTGCAGAGTGCCTCACTAGATAGCTGAGGCTGGCCGCGAACCCGGATCCTCCGGTCTCAGCCTCCCGAATGCTGGGAT
>PVLC010001179.1:8455-71833 GCA_004027655.1 Graphiurus murinus | reverse complement strand
CTCCTATGTTTTTTAAAAATCTCTTACTGAGGCATATGATCCAGTAGGAGTTGATCTTTATGTATGGTGTGAGGTAGAGTTCTGTCTTCATTCTTTTGTAGATGGGCATCCAGTTGTCCTAGCACCAATTGTTTAATTGTGTTAGCACCCTTCTTATAAATGAATTGACCAGCCGGGCATGGTGGCGCACACTTGTAATCCCAGTACTTGGGAGGCTGAGACCGGAGGATCCGGGTTTGCGGCCAGCCTCAGCTGTTTAGTGAGGCACTCCGCAACTTAGTGAGACCCTGTTTCAAAATAAAGAATCAAAAATAGGGCTGGGGGTGTAGCTCAGAGGTAGAATGCCTCTGGGTTCCACCCCTAGACTGCAAAAAAAAAAAAAAAAATGAATTGACCAAAAACTTAAGGGTTTATGCTAAACGCTAATTTCTATTCCATTGATCTGCATGTCTAATGTTTTGCCAGAACCATGCTGTCTTGATTACCTATAGTTTTTTTTTTAGTTATTATCATAGGTATTAATACAATAAACTTCTAAATGTGAAGTATGCTGAACAGTATTATTGTATATGAAAGTAAAAAATGAGACTGGAGGATCCGGGTTTTCAACCAACCTCAGCTATTTAGTGAGGCCCTCTGCAACTTAGTGAGACCCTGTTTCAAAATAAAGAATAAAAAAGAGGACTGGGAGTGTAGCTTGGAGGTAGAATGCCCCTGGGTTCAATCTCCAGTACCTAAAGAAAAGAAGAAAATGTGTGTTGGAATCTTTATGTACAATACAGATATATGAAATATTCATATGAGAAAATTAAGTAAAGACCTCAGAATTTCCAACTTAGGATCATGTGCCTTACTCTTCTGGCATTATGCAATGATCAGAATAGTACACAAGCAACACCACAGGCTGGCTTGTCATGAATCGCAGAATGTGGGGTTAGTAGAGCCCTTCAAGGCCAGGTAACACTGGCCCAGCTGAGAAGACGGGGGTCCAGAAGGGCTCAGGGGCCAGCCCACAGGCTTGCTGCTCTCAGCTATAGTGGCTTTATGTATGCAGAGAACTCTAAAACCCATAAATGCAACTTTAAAACATAGAACGTGCTAGCCATAGTCTGGTTGGATGAACAGGGGCAGGCTGCCTGAAAAGAGTTATTCTCCTAGCTGCTTTAAAACGAGGCGTTTACCAAAGGCCATCATCAGTGCTGTTGGATAAAGCTATTGATTTTGCCGTGTAAGGTTGTATTTAAAATCCTCTTCAATTGTTCAGGTTCAATAAGGTCAAACAGACTCATGTAATGATTTTTTTAAAAATAATACCAGGTTTCCCAATTTGGTCATTTTTTTTTTTTTAAGCCTTCTGCAACTTAGTGAGACCCTATTTCAAAATAAAGAATAAAAAATAGGGCTGGGTGGCTGGGGGTGTAGGTCGGAGGTAGAATGCCCCTGGGTTCAATCCCCAGTACCACAAATACCAAAAAAAAAAAAAAAAAGCCTCTGTTTTAATGCTTTATTGCTTGTTCCTTTTATTTTTCCAGATAAAAATGTAGCCAAAGCTCAGGTCCTTCTTAATGAAACTGCCAAGCCAGAGCACAAATAGGCTTCAGCTTTGCCACCAAATTCAGTTTGCTTTATTATCATACGGGACTATTTAATCCAAACCAATGGGAAGCGAGCCCTAACGTGTGGCTCCCCAATTAAAGAGTCCCCCGGCTTCCTTGCTGCCTGACAAATAGAAAGTTGCAGTGCGTTGTGGTCCACTGCCTGCTGCTAGAGAGCTCGGAAGTGGGGTGTAAATGTTGCATTCACTCCATCTGCAAGTGTTATAATAAGTTATTCAAAGCCCTTAACACAGGACCAACCAGAGCGTGCCTCCCTCTCAGTTCCAGCATGTTTTCCTGCCCATCAGATGGATGCCCCTCTGCTGGAGTCTTTGGAAGGTTCTGGTGTCTTTTGTTTTAATTGGCGGGCTAGAGCCGGCTCCTATGGTGTAGTTTTCATTAGAGAGGGGCTGCAGAGAGGGAGTGCTGGAACCATGCTCCAGCCCCACCATGAATATTAAACATAATACAATTACAGCTCTCCGACCAATTATTTTTCTTTTCAGTGGGCAAAGTTGATGGAATACTCGCTAGATAGAGCCCACAGCCTCCACTGTTGGCTTCTCTTTGTCCCTGGAATTGGTTATCCTGGCACCCCTTTGTGCCCATTCGCCGTGCTACCTGTTTCCCAGCGGCAGTACTCGGCCGGAGCGCCGAGGCTGCAGGCTTTGCCAAGGTGTGCCGCATTTCAGGTCGCTCCTGCACGCGTCAGCTGTCAAGGCCGGTGCCTGCTTCTTAATGCGAATTTGATGGCTTGGGTGGACGGAGCACACCGTGGCGTTTGCTACTTCTGTCGACAAGAAGCCAGAGCAGTGCCTCTCTGAGGAGATGTTAGAAAAACACTGCTGCTTTTTTCCTGTGGGGAGAGTTTCCAGTGTGCTTTGGCCCACTTTTGTTTTCCTGAGTGATATCAAATACACCGCTCTAACTTTCCGTGTGTTTGTTTGTTTTGTTTGGAGCCATCCATGCTGGTATCTAAATACAATAGGAAAACAGATGGTAAACTTTGAACTTCTGGACCAAATTCCTGTTTGCCTTTGTCTCCTTAACAGCCAAACTGTAAATTATGGAGTATAAATATTCAACAGAGGAACTCTTTATGGAAATCACCACAGCAAAATAGACCCTGATTAACCAAACATGCACTGAAAAGTACTTGGGCTTAAAAAATCCTCTCCCCCACCCCCTCCTTATCAAGTTCCATCACGATCTGCAGCTCCTCCCACAGCGTTTGCTCTCTTTCCTCTTTGCCTTGGTCCTGTCACCTGCTGGAGCCCACAGATCAGGTGTCTGCACAGAGGGGCCTTTGTTCTCAGAGCGCACTTCATGCTCCCCCTGGAGAGCAGCACTGGGTGGCATTAGGTAGCATCTGCCTCACCTCGGTGACGAGGCCCAGCCAAGAAGAATTAATGAACCTCTCCTCTGTGTTGAGACCATACTTTTTCCGCATCCCGCTTCATTTAGTGTGACTTAAGAAGTAGATGACTGTACTAAACACAGAGGGGGGTATGAGGTCTATCTGCAGCGTCAGGAATGAGGATCACTGCATGACCGGCGCCTGCGTGTGGCTGAGCGAGTGTTCTCTAAGCAGCACAGCGGTGCCCAGAGTAAAAGCAGAAGCCTCTCCCTGGCTCTCGATCCCGTGGCCACACCTCTTCCCCAGGGCAACTGCTGTTACCAGTTCAAGTGCACCAGGATTTTTCAGCCTGCACGTTTAAGCTGAATTTAAAAGCACAAAGGGGCAGGGGGGAAGAAGGCAGACTCTTCTCTTCCCAAGAGCTTCAGCTCAGCCTCCTCTGCCTGATGCTGGTTCTCCAGGTGGTGTCTGCACACTCATGGCATAGAGGCGTGTCCCCTTGGCACACACCTGTTTGCACGCTTGGGCAGAGCATCCTGAAGACTGCTCCTGTGATTGCTCCCTCGAGGGCCTGGCGGATGGTGTCTCCTCGTCCAGGCCTGCAGACTGGCCTCCTTACGTCACTCCTGCCTGTTCCTGTCATCTCATTCTCATTTCCTAATGAGTGGTGCCTTTTCTCCTCAGGTTGTGTCTAAGGCCCATGTCTTTCCCACTTTTTAAATATACTCTTAGGTATGTACCGATTTCTCCTGGTTAGTGCTCGTCGGTCTCAGTGTGAGAGACATTAACGACGTCAGCCACTAGCCACCTCAGCGCCGCTATCTGCGACGCACTTTTCTCCTTTGGACACGGGCAGGTTCCTTCCCTTCAATCCACGTGTCTCTTAACCCTCGCTGACATCTTTCATCTCCTTATCCCTTTGTGTAATTGGAATTCTTGGTAATTGGAATTTGTCTTCTAATCTACAAATTCTCCTAATCTGTTTCTAGTGTACTTCATGAATATAATTTCAGGGACCGTATCTTCATTTGTAGATGTTTGTAAGCTTTTTTTTTAAAGTAGGATTCGTGGCACTTCTCTGCTCCTGCCCGCTGTGGATGGGCCCAAGTCCTAGGCTCCTGCAGTCTTTGAGGACTCACACCCACCAGAAGCTCAGGGTCACTGTCAGGGTTTCAGTGCAGCCCTTTGTGAGCTCAGCAGTACGTTAAAAAGGATGGTAGTTACCTTCCACTGGCATTATTAAGTGATTTTCTATTTGGATCTACAAGGTTTGAAACAAAGGCCCTGTCTTTTGCGACTCAAACAGAAAATACTGTAGCTGATGGCCTTGTCTCTGCACACCTGTATAGATATACCCTAGATCAGAAGTGAAGTATATTGACTATTTTATTGGATACTGCCGAAGCACTCCCCACAGAGGACTTAGTGCTCAGGTCAGCAGTGTGCATCATTGTGTCCCCATGACCCCTCCATACTGGTGGAATGTGTCCCCAGACTTCAGCTTTGCTGGGCACACGGTGACAGTTTCTGTTATTACCAGTAAGTGTGAGCATCTCTCATGTTTAAAGGCCATTAATAGTTCTTTTTCTGTGAATGTTGTCTTATCTTTTCCCTCTTTCATATTGTCAGTCTTAACTGTTAACAGTGGCCTCTGCTACAGATGTTGACGTGGATTTCTCCTGCATGTGAGAAAAACAGCATCTTCTCTTCCATGCTTCTGGATTTTATGATATTTAGGAAAATCATCCCTGTTCCATATATTTTTAGTTTAATCTTTGAGTCTTCTATAATTTATTTTGATGTAATATATGTACTACAGCTCCAAGTTGAGAAATTATATAGAGTATTTTGTCTTTAACTCTATTATAAGAGTGGGATCTTTATTTGCATTTTTTTAAAGTTAGTGGTTGTTGTCAGGCGTGGTGGCACAGGCTTGTAATCCCAGTACTTGGGAGGCTGAGACCAGAGGGTCCAGGTTTGTGGCTAGCCTCAGCTACTTAGTGAGGCTCTCTGCAACTTATTGAGACCCTGTTTCAAAATAAAGAATAAAAAATAGGCCAGACATGGTGGCGCAGGCTTGTAATCCCAGCATTTGGGAGGCTGAGACTGGAGGATCTGGATTTGCCGCCAGCCTCAGCTGCTTAGTGAGGCCCTCTGCAGCTTAGTGAGACCCTGTTTCAAAATAAGGATAAAAATTGGGCTGGAGCTGTAGCTCAGAGGTAGAATGCCCCCCAGTACCACAAAAAAAAAAAAAAATAGAATAAAAAATAGGACTCGGGGTATAGCTCGGAGGTAGAATGCCTCTGGGATCAATCTCCAGTACCGGAAAAAAATAATTAGTGGTTGTTGACACATTATTTAGATATTGATTTGGCATATTAATTTGACTCTGAATTACTACTGAATTTCCTTGGATTATCATTAACTATTGATAAATTTGCCAAATTCTTTCCAATTTTAGACCTTTCATGTTTTGTCTAATCGCATCTGATATTTTGTAAACAACGTAAATAGTACTGATGGGCCTCCTCACCTTTTTAAGATTTTTCAGTGCGAGTGGCGGCGTGGCTCCCGGCACTTGTTTTCAGCACCATGGACACGAGCACGCGGTTTCTCTTCCTGTCACAGCCCTGTGGTAGCTGGAGTAGCACATCCCCAGCGTGAGCTCCACCTCGCTGTGGCTCCTGGTTGGCAGTCTATCCATCTGTAGAGTTTTCGGCGATGCCGTGGCTGTCAGGATTCCAGGAGTTGCATGCCGACATGTTTGGACTTGCCCCTGCCTTTCCTGGCGGGGGCGTGTGCGTGGCCCTGCAGGCAGCTGTCCTCGAAGCCGTGGCCCCCCTCACTGGCCCTCTGTTTGTGAAGCTGCTGCTCCTGGCTTTTGCTCCCAGGCTGCTCTTTGTTACTTGGTCTATTTGGATTTTCTGTCTCCTGGGGGTCAGTTTTGGTAATTGTTATTTTCCTAAAAAGTCATCTGTTCGCCCAAGTTTTCAGTCTCTGAAGTAGAAAACCTGAGCAGAATATACTGAATTATAAACAAATCCTATCTGTAAAGAAGAGATGAGCTCTATGTAGGTTTTACTTGCAGGCAAGTTTTAGCAAACATTTAGTAAACTTCGCCCTAAAATCTACCTTTTCTAGTATTAAAGTGCATCTCCCCCTTCGTCTCTTGCACCTGTCACCGCAGTGAGTCTGGGGCTGCGGGTGGGTCTGTCCTGTGTGCCTGTCGGCATTTGCAGGCCTGAGGGCTTGCTTTGCACGTCATGCTGACCATGGCTTGTGTGTGGGCTCTTCTCATTCCTTTTGCTGTGTTGCTATATAGATTTGAGATTAAAGTCTTCAGTAAGCTAGAAAGAATTTTTGGTTCAAAATAACTCCCCCCACCTCTGGGAATGTGTGTGTGTGTGTGTGTGTGTGTGTGCTCATGTAACCGCGTCTGGGATATAGAACGTATCCTCAGTAATCCTGCCCCACGTGTTTTTTTCAGTCACACAGACATTCCGATGACGGGTCTCTTCAGGCAGCAGCTGTCTCTGCCTTCCTGACTTGTGGCACAGGGTCTGTTAAAGTCATCTTCACATTTGTTAAATGTAATTAATTCGCTTACATCTTGCCACATTGTAGCTCTTGTGGCTTATGTCAGGAACTAAGTAGGGTGGTGTTGGTAGTGGATAAGAGATTTCTGGCTCATTATTTAACTCATCCTCAAGTGAAAACTTAGTGTATATGTTTTTAAAGAGGCTCTTAACTTCAGATTATTACTAGGCAAGTCACCATGTCAGGACTCCAGATAAGTGGCTGCTAGTTCTTGTCGGGAGTGTGCTGCCCTGAGGGAGGGGCAAGTCTCCCTTTCTAAATGTCAGCGAGAGGGTGACGAGGGTGACGGGCCGCCCCAGTCCAGTGAGTGGACACCTGCGAGGCGGAGCCTGGCCAGCTCAGGGCTTGGTTGCAGACGGGAGCTGATGGACCTCGGCCCTTGGCAGGACACGCTGGCTCGCCTGGCCCTGGGGCGGCTTCTCAGGCCAGTGCCCCGCGAGTGTCCTCTGCCGCAAGCACAGGTGTCTCTCCCTGTGCAGCACCTCAGTGGATGCTGCTGTCCTTGTCCTGGGCTTTTAAATCATTCTGATTAGCTGGGTGTGGTGGCACACGCTTGTAATCCCAGTACTTAGGAGGCTGAGATGGGAGGATCACAGGTTTGAAGCCAGCCTTGGCAACTAGTGAGGCCCTCTGCAACTTAGACCCTCTTTCAAGATAAGAAATAAATTAGGGTTAGGGGTAAAACTTGCAGATAGAATGCCTCTGGGTTCCATCTCCAGTATCAAGAAAAACATCCAGTTGTGAACCCTCTAAACTATGGCCGTGTACTCACTAGGCGACAGTCGTTTGTTATGTCAGCGTCATAGGAACTTGCAGCTGAAGGAGCTTTACATTGGAATGTTGTACATAGGCCTGCACCACCGGGAGGAAACTGTCATTTGAGTCCTGGTGCTAATACCACCTCCCTCCTCTGTGCTCCTCTTGGTCCTTCCAGGGTGAGGCTCCATGACCTCCGCACCGATAAAATCGCCCTGTCGCTGTCCGCCCACCAGCTTGGGGTCTCTGCAGTCCAGATGGATGACTGGAAGATTGTCAGTGGAGGCGAGGAAGGCCTGGTCTCAGTGTGGGACTACCGCATGAACCAGAAGCTCTGGGAGGTCCATTCCAGGTGAGGCTCGTCTCGCGGTGTGCTTAGGAACAGCGGCTGCGGCTTCCTCACCCTGTGCGCAGGCTGCACCTGTGGCTCCCGAGGTCACACGAGGAGGCACAAGGAGGCTGGAGACGCAGCTCCTCTGTCACGCCATGGCTTCTGCCCTCATAGGTCAGGCTGGCTAAGAATGGAGCCACTTCCTCACAAGTGCTGCTCTGGTTATTTTAGAATTCCTCCATCTTTTCAAGCAGCAAAAGTAACTAAGAAATGCAGGTGTGACCCCCCACCTCCACCTGGGGCCGCGGCCTGTGGGGCTGAGGCTTCTGCCTGGCGTCCAGCTGCCCTCACCTGCTGAGAGAGCACGCGCTGAGCGTGGGCGGGTTCAACGAGGAGGAGTTGGCAGTCAGGGTTTCCATGCGGGCCTGCGGTCACCCTTCAGAGCAGAGGTGGCCTGGAGCTGATGGAGGCCACTGGGGCCACCCTCCCCCAGCCCGCCTGCCTCCCCCAGAGCTGTCCCTCAGTATCCCTGTAAAGAGACGGTGGACTGTGAGGATTGTAAGAGGAGACCATCAACAAACGCCAAGACCTTCAGGTGTGGCCCCCATAGCACATCAGCGCCGCACGGCCTCGGGGCAGCCGTGCCGACTTTGTCACAGTGCAGGAAGAACTTTCCTTCTCGGAAGGCAGTGGTGGTGAGTGCAGTGGCCAGCAGCTGGTGTCAGACCAAGGCCCAGGACAGAGTGGACACCGCGCCACTCTCTCTGTCCCTCCCTTACTGGACACAAAGGCCTGGCTGATTTCTGTGGTGATATACTGTGTTACCACCAGGTGGCGCCAAATGGCAACTAAATTTCCCACGCTGGCATCCCGGAAGCATTTGCCTTGAAGGAAACCCAGTGTTTTTTTTTGTTTTTGTTTTTTTTTTTTGCGGTACTGGGGATTGAACTCAGGGGCATTCTACCTCCGAGCTATATCCCCAGCCCTATTTTTTATTCTTTATTTTGAAACCGAGTCTCACTAAGTTGCGGAGTGCCTCACTAGGTAGCTGAGGCTGGCCGCGAACCCGGATCCTCCGGTCTCAGCCTCCTGAATGCTGGGATTACAAGCGTGCGCCACCACGCCCGGCCCAGTGTTTGTTTTAAAGAGGGAATGCCGCCCAGGCCCTGCCCCTGCTCACCACCAGCCAGCGGCTCTTTCCTCACCTGCACCCAGCTGATGCTGCCTCTCCAGCACTCCCTGCCGGAGCATCCCCTCCTGAGCACTAGGCCAGCTGTCATCTTGTCGCTTTCATGACCCCCCTCCCCAACACACACACCTTCTTACAACTAGGAGCTTCTGTGAGGGCAGGCCTCCGTCCATGGGAGCCATTTTTGTTACCTGGTCCACCACAGCAGCTGCTGCAGTTTCTAGAGTGAGAGTCTGTTCAAACAGACCTGAAGCCGTTCCCTTGCAGCGTGTTCCAGACGTGCCTGCACAGACCTTAGGTGTCCACTCAGCGCCCCCAGGCCCTGCAGATGGCACAGGCCAGAGAGCTCGTGCGGCTTCCCAGCCAGGCAGAAATGGGGCTGTCTGTGCCGCGTGTTCTCACGTGTCCAAAGCCCACCAAGCTGTCGGGTAGGGCCCTGCCGCTGACGAGGCACCGCGCTCTCTCCCCAGACACCCCGTGCGGCACCTCTCCTTCAACAGCCACAGCCTCATCACAGCCAACGTGCCCTACGAGAAGGTGGTGCGCAACTCGGACCTGGACACCTTCGCCACCCACCGGAGGTCAGTGGGGCCTGGGCGGGGCCACCCGAGTTGGATTGTTTAATAGACCCCCCTACAGAGAGGGAGAGAGAGAGAAACACTCCCCCCCAGGGAAGCTCGGGAGATACTCAGAAGTCTAGGTCCTGAGGGGCTGTCAGAAGCGCTGCCCCAGCCACTTGATGCAGGCTAGCTGTACGGAGCAGCCGTGCCACCTGTGAGGGGCTCCGAGCCCCAGGGCTGCTCGTGCTCAGCAGCCCGGCGGCCCGGCGGGCCCTGTTCTCATGCTCGGTCTGTTGCTGCTCGGGTGCTTCTCCTTGTCCCCGTCCTGAGGCTGCCTCCACCCCACCCTGCTCGTGGGACTCTATCCTAGACTTGTGAGTATCTTCCGAGTCCGTGTGGGCCCAAAGGGCACTTCTGTTCAGATGGATCAAGCAAAGGCAGGAGCCGCAGGCAGGCCCGTGCGGCCTCCTGACCCGCCGTCACCTCTGCTTTCTCTAGACACCGGGGGCTGGTTCGTGCCTACGCCTTCGCAGTGGACCAGCTGGCCTTCCAGAGCCCTCTTCCCATCTGCCGCTCATCCTGTGACACCATGACCAGCTACAACTACGACCTTGCGCTGGCTTTTCCCTGTGACAGTATTTAGGGGATTGTCTCATTTGGGAGCAGGGAGAAAAGCGGGAAGAATCATTTTTATAAATTTTGAAGCCACAGGAGAGCTCCACACAGGGCCAGAAAGCAGCCGCAGCCGGCTCCTCGGCGGCAGCCCTGAGCCACCGCACTGGCCACCTGTGGACAGCTTTAGTACCACACGCCAACCTCCTGCTCCCGCCCTTGGGAGGCCCTGGGGTGTGCTGGTGTCTGAGCCCGCGCCCCGTCCTTTGGCTCAAGGTCAAGTTTGTGCTCAGGGTGGTCTCTTCTGCCCCCCGCTACCTGATATAACCCTGGGATAGAGTTCACAACTGTGTATTTACACAGTATTCCATCAAGGACTGTCTTGCTTACTGTTACACCCACATGGGGGCCACCCAGAGCTCTCTAGATACTCAGTGACTGGCACCTCCCCAGGGGAGGGCCGGGAGGAGGGGCCTGCGGCGGGCTGGAGCTGCGCTGTCGCTACCCAGCCTCCAGCTCATGAATTGAGAAGGCAGAGCCACGCTTTCATTTTGATTTACGCTTTTTCTGAACAGCAGCTGTAGCAAGCTGACCCAGTAGATGCGTGTGGGATTTGGTATCTTTCAAATACTACTAGACCGTGCACCAAAAACGCATGAAGTCCACAAAGCAAGTTTCAGGTTGTTCTGATACTGCACAGCCAGATTCCCTGACCTCAAAGCAGTGTACTTAGACATGAACACAGAATAAAGGCATACCTAGGAGTTCCAAACGCTTCTGAATTGGATGGAAAGAGGGTAGTGAACGGGGAGGGACTGGCCCTCTAGACCAGGGTGGGGGTGAACGCTCTCAGGATTCTAACCAGAGGCTGAGACTGGAGGGGCGTTGTGCCCTTGGGGGCGGATAAGGCAGACTGGAGATGGACAGCCTGAGCCGCAGCCTAGGGCCGCTCCGAGAAGGTGCTGTCATCCTGGAGAGAGTAGCAGGAAGGATAAAAGCAAACATTAACAGAAACCAGTCAGTACAAAGCCAAAAGAAACACTATGCAACGCTGGATACGGTAGGGACTGTTAGGAGAGAGTGGGGGGCAGGGGGGTCACTGCACACCCACCAAGAGGAGCAGGGCTGTGTCACGCGGAGTCATCAGGAAGGGCTCCGGGCGACTCGGAGGCTGGAAGGGGTGTTCAGCAGTTCTGGGGATGGAACCCGGGGCCTCATGCCCACTAGGCAGAGAGGTTTCTCCCCTGCTTAAGACGTTCCGCCCATAAACATCCCTGTCCTAGCGTAGAGGGTGCTGGCCCTGGGGTCCGCCACGAGGGGTAGCTTGTCCCCGTGGCTTCTGCTCGTGTTTAGCTGGTGGGATCTCTCACAGACCACTGGAGGAAACGCATTCTCGTCTGGCAGCAGCCCGCTTCCAGGGGCTTGAACACACAGTTTGCAGGCCAAGTCTCCCTCCCGAGCCTTGAGTCCAAAAGAAATTAGACCCCAAAATTCCAAGAACAGTTTTAAATGACCGCAATTCACTGCCAGCAGCTAGTCCAGTGTACAGAGGTTCATACCACATCCACCTTCAGGAAAATTGCCTGGGATTTTGCAGGAGAGTTGCTCAGACCCAAACTGCAATCTCCAAGAGTGTTTTCACTAACCTGAATCTCCTGGAGTAAACCACCTCAGGGGCAGGCGGAGGTGGAAAGCAGCTGGCCCTGTCCCTCCCGCCTCCCTCCCAGGGCCCCACTGGTTTGGGAGGAGCTGCTTCGCAGGGTCGGGGTGTTGAGTGGATTTTCGTCTGCATTTCCACGCTAGCTCCTCTTCTCAAACTCTTCTCCTGGGCTCTCCCTAAAGACAAGAGACTGAGACGCCACCGGGAGCAGAGGACAGACGCTAGAGGATCTCTCGCCCCAAAGTGTATGACTCGATTCCTACCTTGTATGTCCACGTCCGTTCTGATAACACGTTTTTTGAACTTTCTTTTTTTAAATCATTAAGTTGTGGTATATTTGTACAGTAGAATACAAATCCTAATTAGCCATATGCATCAATATAGACAAATGTTAAAGTTTAACAGAAGATTCATATCATGGAAGACATTCATGATGATCCAGTCACATAAATTTCACAAATAGACAAAGCTAAGCAACATCTTGTTTCAGTGTTACCAGGGATACATATGAAGGTGGCAAATAAGTTGCAGTTTCTTTTTTTTTTTTTTTTTTTGTGGTACTGGGGATTGAACTCAGGGGCAATCTACCTCCGAGCTACACCCCCAGCCCTATTTTTTATTCCTTATTTTTGAAACCAAGTCTCACTAAGTTGTGGAGTGCCTCACTAGTAGCTGAGGCTGGCTGCGAACCCGGATCCTCTGGTCTCAGCCTCCCGAATGCTGGGATTACAAGCGTGCGCCACCACGCCTGGCTCTAAGTTGCACTTTCTTAATGTTCAAGTTGTTTGAAGACTCTGGCAGGACCCAGGACACCTGAAACACGCGTGCAGCCTCATAGACGGGCATTTTCTGGGGAAAGGTAGATAGTCGTCTTTCACTGTCTCGAAGGGACCTCAGCCTTCGAGACTTTCACCTCTGTTCCTGGCTTGTGCTCGGCCCTCCAGGCCGTGCACTGCCTTGGCCCAGGCAATAATTCACATTTAAAAGCTATTCTAAATCAGGCATGGCGGTGCATGTCTGTAATCCCAGTGCTTGGGAGGCTGAGACGGGAGGATCACAGGTTTGAAGCCAGCCTCAGCAACTTACCAAGGCTCTCGGCAACCTAGTAAGACCCTGTTTCCAAATAAGAAAAAAAAAAAATCAGACTGGGAGTGTAGCTGGGGGGTAGAATGCTTCTGGGTTCAATCCCCAATATAACAAAAAATAAAATGGGTTTAGGGGTGTGGCTCAATGGTAGAATGTCCACGGGTTCGATCCCCAGCACCACAAATAAAGCAAAAGCCCTTCCAGGGATGGCATCACCTTACCTTACCAATAAAATCTTGCCCAGCTGGCTCCAGTTTCAGCTAATCAAAAAAAAGCTGAATTTCCCCACAGTGGAGTCTTAGTCCTCTCTGAAAGGGAAAGCTGACACCCAAGGTGAAGTCCTTTGTTCCCCAGAACTAATGCCTGCAAATTTAACCCTGTAAGTCCCAGAATTTCAATTTGAATGTTTCAATGAAATTGACACAGGTACATTAAGATGGAAATCATAACCTAAAATATATTTTCTTCACAGATATATGTTGATGTACATGTAAAATACATATTCTTTCAAATGTTTTACAATCATTCACCTGTCACTTCTCAAAAGAATAGTACTCTTAAAAACAATATTTAAGCCGGGTGTGGTGGCGCACACTTGTAATCCCAGCATTCGGGAGGCTGAGACCGGAGGATCTGGGTTCGAGGTCAGCCTCAGTTACTTAGTGAGGCACTCCACAACTTAGTGAGACCCTGTTTCAAAATAAAGAATAAAAAATAGGGCTGGGGGTATAGCTCGGAGGTAGAATGCCCCTGAGTTCAATCCCCAGTACTGCAAAAAAAAAAAAAAAAAAAAATATTTAAGCTGGGTGTGGTCGTGCTTGCCTATATTGCCTGTACTTCCAGTACTTGGGAGGCTGAGATAGGAGGAACACCGATTCGAGGACAGCCTCAGCAACTTGGTGAGACTCCAAGCAACCTAGTCAGTCCCTGTTGCAAAATAAAAGGCTGAAGGTCCAGCTTGGAGACAGAATACCCTAAGTGTGCCGCATCTGGGATGATGGGAGGGAGGGAATGGGTTAAGGAGGTAGCACTTCCCACTCATTAAGTGGAGACACTGGCCACTGCAAACCAGCTTCCCCAGCCTTCCTGTGACAACTGTCGGGAGGCTGTCCTCGGCGGTGCTGCGGTGGTGAGGTGACAGGCTCAGGCGGGGCTGGCTCCTTGTGACGGGCCCTTGCTTTGAGCAGCAGCTGCGGCTACAGTGAACCGCGATGCCGGCCCAGGCACCGGCCGCCAGCGCACAGACCTGCCCGCGCCACCCGCGAGGCCAGGCCAGATGGCCACCTGGCTACTGCGGCGGGGCCTGCGGCGACTTGGACGGAAGCTGCCTCTGATGTCGAGTCCCTCTCGCTGGGCTCCAGCAGGACCATGCAGATGCCTCCTGCTCTCGGCCTCTGCTGTTGAACGCAGGCTTCCAGAAACAGTCGCCTGCTCTGCACTGGGCCTTTGCTTCCCACAGGAAGGGGGGCAAGCGCCCCTCGGCCCCAGCTGAGCCTGCCTTGCGGGCGAGCTGTTGCTCGCACACCCCTGGACCCCGTGGGACCGGCCTTTCGGTGCCAGCCCTACAGACGAGTCCACGCTGGCCCCTGCTGACTCGGTCCTTGCTCAGCTTAGAAGGCAGAGCAGCTAGCTGGGGTGGTGGCGTATGCCTGTAATCTCAGAACTTGAGAGGCCGAGACAGGCCAGCCACAGTGAGGCCCTCAGCAACTCAGTTTCAAAATTAGAAAATAGGGCTGGGGGTGTGGCTCAGAGGCAGAATGCCCCTGGGTTCAACCCCAGTGCCACGAAAAAATATAGAAGGCTGAGCAGCCCCGTGCCCTCCTCAGTCTCGGGTCTTCCTGGGGCCAGGTTCGACCACACCAGGCTCCGCTGGTGCGTGGGTCGAAGGCCCTGGGAGTCCCCCGGCTGTGGCCCTGGCTCCTCACTTGGCTTTCCTGGCCTGGGAGGGCGGCCTCCAGGCCAGGCTGCTGCAAGGCCCTCCACAATACTTGCCTTATTTTTTCTTTGTTTTGTGCTGCTGGGGGTTGAAGCAGGGTCATTCTGCCTCTGAGTCCCCCCCCCCGCCCCACCCTATTTTATTTTTATTTTGAAGCCATCTTGCTAGGTTAATGAGTCACTACTTGCTGAGGCTGTCCTCGAACCTGTGATCCTCCTGTCTCAGCCTCCCAAGGAATGGGGCTATAGGTGTGCACCATCATACCTGACCAAAACTTGGATGTTAAGCTCTCCACCAGCTTACTTGAGTCTCGCGGTGTCGTTTCCAGGCAGAATCCAGCCTGGCCGTCCCCTGCAGGTGGAGGGAGGCGGGGTGATGGGTCAGACCCACGGATGGCCCCGCTCCCGTTGGCATAGCACAAAGAACTTCCCAGCCCCTTGGACAAGAACACAGCGGAATCGCTTTGCTAAAGTCCAGCGATGATTCGTTCCGAGGCCAGAGTGGGAGGCTGTGGCGCCCTTGCCCTGCTCCCTCATCACTGTGACTGCAGGTTCCCTGAGCCGCTCCGGTGGGTTGCCATCACTGCCCTGTGTAAACCTCCCAAACTGATGTGTGTGCATCAAACCGCCATATGCTTTTGACATTCAAAAGCCAACTCTTCCCCTTGGTGACATGCAATATAGGACTAAACTGCACCTTTGTCTTGATTTCTGAAGAACTTGGAGAAAGTGACCTGCGCCCAGCAGGCTGAGGGTGCTGTGCTGCAGCCTGTGGGCCTCCGAGCGCCTTTGTCAGCGTCCTTCAGATACCGGCTTTTAATCTGGCGTGATTCTGGTGGAGAAAGCTTGCTAGCCAGCGGACTTGTCTGCCGTGTCTTAGGACACGTCCTGCTGGGGCTGCCACAGATGAAGTGCCTGTGTCATTCGGATCAAGTCCCTGACCAGGCAAAAGGGGGCTGGCTGCATTGGGTCAGGGTCTCTGTAGCCAGAACCCCGTCCCCACACACCTGACAGGCCAGCAGGTGACAGAAGCCATGCCAGAGCCACCTGCTTGCTTCCTGCCACACGCACTGCACAGGTGGCAGGGCTGTCACCGGGCCCGCGCCCAGGGTGGCTGCCTCAGTCTTGATCCCAGAGGCATTCTACCTTTGGGTTATACCCTCAGCCCTAGTC
This sequence comes from Graphiurus murinus, assembly GCA_004027655.1. Taxonomy (NCBI): domain Eukaryota; kingdom Metazoa; phylum Chordata; class Mammalia; order Rodentia; family Gliridae; genus Graphiurus; species Graphiurus murinus. Next base: position 55,982 of record PVLC010001179.1, on the reverse strand, counting down.
TGGTTTTTATTTTGAAACAGGGTCTCATTAAATTGCAGAGGACCTAAGTTGCTGAGGCTGGCCTTGGACCTGTGATCCTCCCATCTCAGCCTCCCAAGTACGAGGATTAGAAATGCGCGCCACCACACCCACCCGCCCAGCTGGCATCAGTCTTTTTTTTTTAAACAATACACGGGATTGAACCCAGGGACGTTTTACTTCCGAGCTCCACCCCCAGCCCTATATTTTATTCTTTATTTTGAAACAGGGTCTCACTAAACTGTGGAGGGCCTCACTAAGTAGCTGAGGCTGCCTGAAAACCTGTGATCCTCCTGTCTCAGCCTCCCAAGTACTGGGATTACAAGTGTGTACCTCACAGCCAGCTCTAGCATCAGTGTTTGATGATCCAAGGTCAAAGGCCAGCAGCTCCACGGGTGCTGGAGAACCCGCCCTCCTGGGCGCAGGTGTGTGCCAGGCACTGGCCCACCAGGTGGCTCTCCACTCACTCCCGCAGCTCACACACCTGTGGAAATGCACCCAGCCCTACCAGGGCACCGCTGCCCTCCGCAGCCGTGACTCGTGAGCTTGCTTCTGAGCAAGGTGGACTGGGCCCACCTCAGTCGGCCTCACTTTAATTAGCCGTGTAGGCAGGCCACGGCCCAAAGCGCCAAGCCCTCGGTGGGCTGCACGAGAGCCTGTGTGACACGTGACAGCACGGCCATGTCTCCCACTGCAACACGGGGAACGGGCTCGGGAAGACTATTTTGTATAAAACGTCTCACACTCATGAACTGCCTTTGTTGAAAAGAACACGATCAAAGCAAAGGAGCCCCCGTGCCCCAGGCCTGCAGGGGAGGGGCCGCCAGCGCTCCTGCTGACCCGGACACCTCAGCTTCCCGGGGGAGGGAGGCCGGGACAGGAGCCCCACCATGACACCGGTCCTCACACACTGCCTTAGTGACTCATCTGGCAGCTGAGAGCTGAGGGCCCGAGTGGCAGGGGCGGGTAGGGTTGGTTGCCCTCCTTGGAGGGCTGGAAGCGGAGTCCTCCGCTCAGACCTGCTCACTACGGTCCTGGCTGTGGTTTCACACCTGTCTTCACTTAGAGAGCCTGGGCCGTGTGGCCCCTGACCTCGAAAGGCCCAGGTGGCAGGTGCTGCCACAGCACAGGACAACGCCTGCAAGACGCCTGCCTTGGCTGCTTGCCTGCCTGGGTCCAGCCCGTTGACCCAGCGCCGAGGCTCCCGTGCCCGCCCACACCCCTGCCTGCACCCTGAACTCACAACCCTGCCTTTAAATTTATGAATATTATTATCAGTGGTACTGGGGATTGAGCCCAGGGGCGTTCTACCTCTGAGATACACCCCCAACTCCAATTTATTTCGAAGCAGGGTCTCAATTGCTGAGACTGGCCTGGAACCTGCGATCTTTTTGTCTCAGCCTCCCAAGTACTGGGATTGCAGGCATGCTTGCCCCCTTGCCTTTCAAATTTAAATACCAACTTGCACCTCTCCTGATGAGCTGGGAGGTTACATGGTTTTGTTTGTTTGCTTGTTTTTTGTGATGCTGGGGACTGACCCCAGGGACATCCCTCTGAGCTACGACCCCAGCCCTATTTTATTTTTGAAATGGTCTCACTAGGTTGCTGAGAGTCTTGCTAAATTGCTGAGGCTGGCCTCAAACCTGCGATCCTCTTGCCTCAGCCTCCCAAGGACCGGGATTACAGGTGTGCACCACCATGCCCACCCAGCATGTTTTTTCTTAATTACATCTGGTGAAAGAAAATTCATCTACGCTCGGCCCAGAATCACTTTGGCACCTCACTTGACGGGGTGGGGGTGAGCGTGGGGGGGGGGCAGAAGAGCCCACTGGGTGCAGCGCAGCACTAGGGGCGCTGGCCTGCATCGCCCGCTGCAGCGACTCCCCGTAGGCAGGTGGCCAGGGCCCCGTCCTCAGCCCTGTGAGGAAAGGCTCCCTCGGCAGCGCCCCCTCCCACAGAGACCTGGCCAGGGTCAAAGCCGTTAGCCACCAGCATGAGTGTGGTTGTGCTGAAAATGGGGTGGTCGACCAGCTGGGCATGGTGGCACACGCTTGTAATCCCAGTACTTGGGAGGCTGAGACAGGAGGATCCAGATTTGCCGCCAGCCTCAGCTACTCAGTGAGGCACTCTGCAACTTAGTGAGACTGTGTTTCAAAATAAAGAATAAAAAATAGGGCTGGGGGTGTAGCTTGGAGGTAGAATGCCCCTGAGTTCAATCCCCAGTACCGCAAAAAATAAATAAATAAATAAAAATAAATGGGGTGACCAGAAACAACCAAACTCTGCCTTCTGGGTGTCACACTGAGGGGTGAGGAAAGAGCAGAGGCCCCGGCCGTTATTCTCCTGGATGGCTTCTCCTGGAACCTTGCAAGGCAGAGGTCTGCGCCCCTGCTTTTAACACATGATAACAGGAGCTAAGCGTGTGCACACGGCGAGGTGGGCAGGGCCGGGCGGGCGGCCACCCCAGGCTCTTTCTGCCTCTTGCTTCTGACCCCCAGGCCAGGGTGTGAGCAGATAAGCCAGAGCTAGCGAAATAGGAAACCATCAATGAAAAATCAAGTGCAAACAGCCTTGGCTGCTATCAAGAGAACTTTCCGGAAGGCTGGAAAGGCACCTCCCGGCGAGTGTCAACAAGAGGAGCCGAGGAGCCCAGTAAGGGAAAGGGAGCTGCCAGCAAGGGGCCAGAGCAAAGCCAGCGTCCACCGCCAGGGCGCAGGTGAGCAGAAAACACTAGGCAAACACGGAACACTCAACACCTGGGCCTGCCCTCAGGACACGAGGGCCCCAACTCTGCATTTTTTCTTTGCCTCTAGAAAGTCCGGCCCCGCCCCCGTGAGGACGCCAGGGCCGGTACAGCAGGGGGCACTCAGCCATACAGGACAGGGACTCAGCGCCACGCGGCTAGCCCTCTGCTGACCCAGGCTGCCTCCCACCAACACCAATGACCTGTGTTTCCACACACCCCAACAAGCTGTCAGACCAGAGACATCTCCCTGCCCTCCACTGCTGCCACCTGCCCTGGGGACCCAGGAGCCGCCACCTGCAGCTGGGCCGTCCTGCCAGGCGGAGCTGGGTGCAGCACAGCCTCAGGCCCTGCCGTCGTGGGTTGGGGTCTGCAGCCAGCCGGCCGGCGTGAACGCCAGAGCGGAGGCTTCATCCCTGCGTGTGCGAGCCAGCCCGGCCCCTCTGGACACCACACGGGGCGGAGCGGCTGTTCTGGCTTCACCACCTGGGACTTAAGGTGGATGGACACCATACCCCAAAGAAACAACCCCAAACCCGGAAACCAATCCTTCTTCCAAATGTGTAAAACAACCTGGCCGCTGGCTACTTCTATTCAGTCTCGGGCACCAAATGACCAGGACAAGACGAAGTGACAGAATCAGTGCTCATTAACAAACCTTTTTTTAATTGTTGTTAAGAGATAAAAACAGCAGAGTCTCACATACCCCCCCCCCCCGCAATGCACGTAATGGACTAGCGTTGAGGACGGACAGGAGCTGCAGCAAGAGACCATCGGCCAGGCGGAGACCCGAGTGACGCGGCTCCCGGTGGCGGGTGGCGGTCAGTGGCAGAGGGCAATGGTTTCCATGTTGAGGAAGCGCACGTGCATCTTGGTCTCGATGTCGATCCCCTGCCAGATCTGGAAAGGACAGGGTGCCGTCAGGGTGTCCCCACTCCTGCCCGGAGCCTGCCTGTTCCCAGCTCCCGAGGCAGGTGACAGCCAGGGGCTGAGGAAGAATGCCCACCTGTCCTGTCCGGGTTCATCTGGCTCCGACATCCAGATAGGGCTAAGTAACGCACCCAAGCTCTGTGCTCAGGTAAAGTATGGAACCCGAGCTTGCACCCGTGTCTCAGCCTCGCTGCTGCTGCCGCAGCAGCAGATTCCATGCAAATCACAGCGGCCCCCTTTTCTTCAGTACGACGTGGTGACTTGGGGACCTTGGGGACCTGTGCTGCCTGCTCCCCAGGGTGGGGGGCGGGGGCTCAGACGGAGTCCTCTGTACCTGCAGAAGCGGTCTACAAACTCCTAGGCACTGTGTGCTTGTAAGGTTCCACTAGGCCTTTGTTGTTAATTCAAAGAACTCGACAGTTGGTCATTTTAATCTCTCTGGGATTACCCAAGTTCTAGATCATCTAGCTAGCCGAGGAAAGGGTGTGTGTGTGTGTGTGTGTGTGTGTGACTGAGAATTGAACTCAGGCATTCTATTCTACCTCCAAGCTATACTGCCAGTCCTATTTTATGTTTTATTTTGAAGCAGGGTCTCACTAAGCTGCTGAGGCTGCCTTCGAACATGCAATCTTCCTATCTCAGCCTCCCAAGTATTAGGATTACAGGCATACACCACCAGGCCTGGCAGGAGAGGTAACTTCTACTTAGTGATCAAGTCCACGGCCACAGAACTGGTCCTGCCCTTGCGGTGCGGCTGCCGGGCCCGGGTGGTACACACCCGTAACCCCAGTACTCTGGGCACTTGGGCTCCAAGGCTCTTGGCCAGGACAAAGCCCGTCACCCCACGGGCGCGCTTCCCTCCAGCCCCACGGCAGCTGGGGCCCAGGCTGCCCAGACAGGAGACGTGGCCAGGCACGGAGGCCCTGGAGGCCAGTGCCTCCTCCGTCTCCCTGCTTTGCGAGACCCCTGAGCTGTCACTCTCATTGTCTCCAGGGACAGCCACAAGACTGGTGACGAGGGGAGTCGGAGCCCCACGGGCACCTGGACGCCTGGGGGCCTTCCCTGGCATGCCAGCACCCACAGTCTGGGCACCGCTCTGGGTATTGTGAGGGACACAGAGGAGACAAGTCGCTCCAGCTGAGCAGCTGCCCCCTGCCTTGGTGGTGGACGAGATGTCCTCAGGGGAAAGGTGTCTGGTCCAGGAGGCTTCTACTGGTGCTGGGTGGCCACAGAGTCACCAAGGACGCCAGGGAAGATGAGTGGGCGCTGGCTTCTCATGAAAGAGCCTGGGCTTCGGGGCGGGCGTGAGGAGCTTGCCGGGGAACCCGCCTGCCTCTGGCTCTTTGCCTACGTTCTACCTTCTGGCTTGAGCTGTGCCCCAGCCAGCCCCACCCCCTCCGCTCTCCTGGGTCCTGGTTCTGCGGTCCTAACTGTGCTTGGGCAGCAACTTCCTGGATGAGCAGGTCGCCCGGTACACAACACAGAGGCTGACCTCTGTCCACCTGTCGGCTCTCCAGGCCCCGGTGGAGCATCTGCCTGGGACGAAGGCGGCTGCGACCTGGGGCCCAGCAGTGCCCTTGGGGTCCCCTCCACGCACCGACCCTGGGGCCACACCGCTGCCCTGGTGCGGCTTCCTCAGCTCCCAGGGAGGCCACACAGGCGTGCTTGGGGATACTCAGGGCCAAGCGCTGCACAGAGCAGCAGGCGCTCCGGCCCCCACAGATCGTTATCAAAGCCCCGACCCGCAGGTCGGGACACAGCACGCCTGCAACAGCAAGGGCGCAGGGGCTGGAGAAGCCATCACGGGAGGGAGGCTGGCCGAGCTGGCGCCCATTTACAGGTGACGTCATGACAGTGAGGGCGGCCAGGGGCAGAGCTGCACTGGAAGCTTCTAGAACCCCTGCTCCACTGTGAACGGACCGCTTCTGGAAGGGGCACCAGTGGGAGATGCTGGCTTTTCACTGCCACCAGGGTACTGCTTCCGATAAACCTAAGTGGAGCCAGCTTAGTGTCTTCAAGGCCTTTGCTCCTGAGGGCCCCGCTGCGCTGAGGAACGCCAGGGCCACATCTCCTCCCCCGCCCCGGCACCCACCTTCAGGAAGTCCTCGAAGGTGATCCCATCGTACACCTGGTCCGGTTCCTGGGGACGGAACACAGGGCGGGGTGAGCGGCCAGGGCCGCCTCCGGCCTCTGCCGGCCGGCCACCCCACACCCGAGCACAATGGCGGGAACCAGCCCCGTGTGTCTCCATCCAAGGCGTCTCCCTGAACCCCCACGTCCTGCTGGAGGCTGGTGCAGGCTCCGGCCTCCTCCTCACTCGACCCCCTGGCCCTCACCCCCCGCCACCCCTGGGTCCTGCCTCACCCCTGCACTGGGCAGGTGCTCTGGGTGGTCTGTGCTCACAGACCTGGGAAGGGCGAGCGGCCTCTGTGGCCCGCCCTCGTGCCCAGCTGCTGGGGAGGCAGCGCTGGGGCCGCAGCCTGCGCTTTCTGGTGTGTCTAGCAAGCCAGTCTCCACCTGTACCCTTTCCACTCTGGGGACACTGGGGCAACATGGAGGCTTCCACCCTTTCACTGGCCCAACCCAAGTGAGTATCTGAAACCCTCCCTCCATAGCACCCTGGAACATCGGGGTGTCCAGCCCTAGAAGGCCAGCTACGTACACCTTGGCACCCACACAATGGACTGTCACACAGCCACTAAGAAGGGGTTCACCAGCAGGGCATGGTGGTGCATGCCTGTAATCCAGTATTTGGGAGACTGAGACAGGAGGATTACAGATTTGAGGCCAGCCTCTGCAATTTAGCAAAACCCTCAGCAACTTGGTGAGATCTTATCTGGAAATAAAAAATAAAAAGGACTAGGGGTATAGCTCAGAGGTAGAATGTCTCTGGGTTGAATCCCCAGGGGGGAAAAAAAAAATGAGCCGGGTGTGGTGGCGCACACTTGTAATCCCAGTACTTGGGAGGCTGAGACGGGAGGATCCAGGTTCATAGCCAGCCTCAGCTACTTAGTGAGGTTCTCCACAACTTAGTGAGACCCTGTTTCAAAATAAAGAATAAAAAATAGGGTTGGGGTGTAGCTCGGAGGTAGAATGCCCCTGAGTTCAATCCCCAGTACCACACACACACACAAAAAGCCTGGTGTATGTGTGTCAAGTCAGGAAAGGCTTCAAGATATGCCCATGGTGGAAAGGGAAGCAAGAACGCAGGCGGGGCCGGGCGTCCACGGAGCACACGCTCGCGTGCACAGTTCCCAGACCAGGCAGGGTCGCGCCACCTGCTGTGGGGAGGATGCCGGGGCCAGCGTGTGTGTGTGTGTGGGGCATTGCTTGCAGTCCATTCGTGCAAATCAAAAGGTGGAGCTCAGTGGTAGAGCACATGCTTAGCATGCACAAGGCCCTGGTACCATCCCCAGCACCAAAAAATAAGAATAACACAAAATCAAAGGCACTCTGGGTGTGGTGGAAGATCACAGGTTCCAAGCCAGCTTCAGCAACTTAGTGAGACCCTATTTCAAAATAAAAAAATAAAATAAAATAAAATAGGGCTGGGAGGTAGAATGCCTCTGGGTTCAACCCCCAGCACCACAAAGTCATACATATAACGTGTTGGTTCTGTAGGACGCCCCCAGGTGGCTCCTGCAGGGAGGGACCTGCGGTTTCGGGCAAGGGACAAGGACACACTGGGGGCCTCCCTGTCCCTCTGACAGCTCCGAACCCTGTACTAAGCGTGTGCTGCAGGCCAGGCGTGTCCTGAGGGCTTTCCCAGGGGTGTGGACGAATCCAGCCTGAGACGCTGCAGGGGCAGAAGCCAGCTCCACGAGCCCTGTCCGCCTGGCTCCAGGCCCTGAGGGCGTTCCTGGGGGGCAGGACTTTGCACCCTTTGGGGTTTCTTTTTAAATACTCTTTCGCTCCCCCCCCCAATATATATATATTAAAAATAAAACAGTTCTCCACTGGCCTGTGCCAGCCCCATTCCCCAGGGCTTCCTTCCTTCCTGCTCTCCCCTCTTGTGGCTCCCTCTCCCCAGGGCACCCGGGCTCCCGGCCTGCCAAGGGGGCCAATCAGAGAATAGGCCCCTCTGCCCAGAGGCCAGGGCCGGGGGGCAGGGGAGGGGAGAAAGCACTGGAAAAGACAGCACTGCGGTCAACAGCCGGCTTTGGCAGTCCATTAAAGTGGGGACAAAGATGGTTTGTCGTTGGCGGGTGGCTCGGTCGGAAATGCCAGGCTCCTCAGAGGCCAGATGGTGTCGAGAGGATGTGGCTGCCTACCTGCCGGTTCACAACACACACCCGGGCGTGCAGGTCCTGCCCCCGGGGCGGGGACACACGGCACCGCCCCGCGCACCACACCGCCCCGCGCTGCGCCCGCGCCCTGGAAGGGCTCGCTTCTGAGGCTGCTCAGATTTTATGCATTTCAGCGGGCGCCAGCTGCCAACAATTTTACTACACCAAATTAAGAAAACTGTCACCAATTGAAACTGGAGTGGGACAGGGAGCAATTTGAGGGTAATGTAATTAAATCAAGTGGGAAGCTGGCTCCACCGCCCGGCAGGGGTCCCCGCTCTGCACGGAGGTCCTGAGCCCTTCCCTGCAGGGGTTAATCTGCTGAGTGGGTGCTCTCGCCAAAGCCAGAGGCCTCCCTGCCCCCTCCGGGCCCAAGGAGTAGACATAAAATACAGCAGCAATGCCCGGGGCTGCCGGTGGTCCCCGCCTCTCAATGACAGGCCTCAGCAGGATCCCACAGGAAACCCTCTCCACGCCATCAAGGTGTCCAGACAAGGCCACTTTAAACACACAGGTGCAGGGACCCCCCGGACCCTCAGGTCCCCTGCCCGCCAAGCAACCCCCTGGGGCTGAGAGCCACTGAGTCAGGGGCTGGCGGGCTGCACCCAGCCCCGCAAGAGGAGTGCACCCAGCACAGGGAAGATCGCAAGCGCCACAAAATCCTTTATGTTCTGAGCCTCAGTTTCCCTGCCAGTAAAATGAAGCTAAACTTTATGAGGGTGAACAGGTGAAGGCCAAGCCCCCATTCTGTTTCAGTTACACACCAGCCCCTACTTTGGCCCTTGGGACTGACCCCAGACCAAGGGACAGCTCCCTGCTGACCCCGCTGACGTCCAGAGAGCACCTCTGCGACACCCTTAGAAAAAAGAACCTAGCCGGGCGTGGTGCGCACACCTCTAATCCTAGTACTTGGGAGGCTGAGACAAGAGGATCGCAGGTAAGTCATATCAGAGCTGAGCGTGGTGGCACACGCTTGTAATCCCAGCATTCGGGAGGCTGAGACCGGAGGATCCAGGTTTGCGGCCAGCCTCAGCTACCTAGTGAGGCACTCTGAACTTGAGTTCAAAATAAAGAATAAAAACTAGGGCTGGGGGTTTAGCTCGGAGGTAGAACACCCCTGAGTTCAATCCCCAGTACCGCAAAAAAAAAAAAAAAAAGGAAGGAAACAGGGAGGGACAGAGAGAAGGAAGGAAGGAAGGAAGGAAGGAAGGAAGGAAGGAAGGAAGGAAATGAGCAAACAGAGCGAGTGTGCTGCCCGCCCCGCAGGCTGGCCCTTACTGAGCGGGGAGGCTAAGCAGGACCTGCTGGGCTCAAAGCCAGGGCCCCTGTACCAGCTTCCCGGTGCCACGCAGCTCTCCGGGGTTGAGGCCTACAGTCCTAGGAGACAGGAAAAGCCCAGAGGTTTCTGAGCTCTGCTCCCAGCCTGGCCCTGGTTTGAGCAGTGAGCAGAACACGTGTGGCCCGGCCCTCCGAGACCTTCCAGAAACACAGGCAAGGCTCCGTGCTGGGGGCGGCAGGGCTGGCGGGCTCACCATCTGCCCCACGCACACGCTGGCCGCCTCCATCATGGCCCCGTCGGCAATGGAGCGAGCGGACTCCTTCTCGATGTGCGGGTTTCCAGAGAGCAGCTCCTCCACCACCTGCCGGGCAGGCAGAGACACGGTGACCTCGGTGACCTCGGGCCTCGGTGGAGGTCAAAGGGCAGGGAGGCTGGGAGCCCAGGGCAGGGCGGAGGAGCATACTTTACATTTCGATATTCTTCCAGGGTGATTCGCCCGTCGCTGTCTGAGTCGTACATGTGGAACAGAACTAGGGACGACAGGGAGAGGGGCACCGTTAGGGGGACCCGGCGCCCTGCGGGGAGCAGAGACGGGGTGCCTGCTCCCCGCTCTGAAATCTACACCACACTTGCACCCCAGAGTCTTGGGGGTCAAGGGCCGGGCCGTGGGCCTGACTGACCACTTCCTAGTGGGGTGATCTTAAGCTCCGGCACGTGACTTAGCATCTCCATGCCCCACTTTCCCCTGTAAGTGGGAAAGACAGTGTCTAGCTCGGGGCCTGGCGAGGGTCGGGTGGAGCTGGCAGAGGTAGGCCGGGGACCCCCAGGCCCTGAGCTCCGGGAGGTGACAGGGAAGGAAGTCTTGTGAACTTTGAGCCCAAAGGGTCTTATCTCAGAATGGCAGACCACGGACCACACCGCCCACATCCCGGTTCCTGGCTGGCCAGGGCGGCCACAGAGGGCAGCAGGGGTGTCGGTGGTAACCCTGGTGGCCTGTGGCTCCCGCCCGCCCGCTCAGCCTGGAGGTCCCCTGAGCGCTGTGCACTGGGACACTTCTGGAGATGGCCTGATGGCCGGCCCAGCGCAAAGCACCTCCCAGCCCTGACCCCCCTCTGCAGACAGGCTGTCGAGGTGACACAAGGTGTGGCCTTGGCCAGCAGCTGCCCTGCTTAGGAACGGGAAGACGGGTCTGAGTCCACAGCCCCCAGTGCAAGTGGGAGGCGGGTGGACGCCGGGCACCCACTGGCCAGAGGCACACAGGAGGCCCCGCACGCCCAGCCTGGTTCCCGCAGCCCCGGCACACTCACACTCTCACGCTCCAGAGCTCAACACAGCGGGGCTCCCCTCCCCCACGCTGACATTTTCCTGAGGAGGAGGCTGAGCCCAGGGCGGGGTGGAGAGGGATGTCGGAGTCACAGGGGGCTCCCCCAGGACGCAGCCCGGGCTCTGCAGGGCCCTGTGGAGGAGCCTGGCCCTGCGCTAGCGGCTCCACACCGACCCTCAGTGCCACTGCGTCCGCCACTGCCCTCCCGAGTCCAGGTTCAAGGTCCCAGAGCAGCTGCCTGGAGGGGCTGAGCCTCAGTCTCAGGAAACCACAGCTGCCGGCTGCCTACGATGCAGCTCCGGGGTGCAGCCGGGGACGCACGCCACCCCGAGGAGGGCATGCACTGTGCCAGCCTTTCGGGGACTGATGGAAGGACCAGGGTGACCCAGCCTCCTGCTGCGGGGAGCCCCCGGTTCCCAGGACGCAGGGGACCGAGCACGCACATCTCAGCTTCTCTTTCCGGTACTGTGTCACTTGTTCCTCGCCTATGCTGGTGTCGATGGGCCGGAAGTAAGACATGATGGTCAGGAAGTCTTCGAAGTTGATCTCCTCGGCCAGGCCACTGGACCCCTTGCGCAGGTTCCTGCGGGGTAACGGGGGGGGGGGGGGATCCATCAGTTAGAAGCTGCTACTGGTCCACCTGCCAACCGCTGGCGAGAACTTGGCCCACGATGGCGGTCCTCGCCTGGGTTCTGTGTCCCAAGCACCTGCTCCTCGGGGGCACCAGGGGCCCAGGAGCCAGAGCCCAGGCCGGCCCTGTCCCCACTGAGGGCAAAGGGGGGAAGAGGCTGGCACAGCCCCTGACCAGGTGGGGCAGGGGAGCGCAGGGGGGTATGGTGGGCCCACGGAGGGGCACATGCATCTGGGGAGACTGAGGCACTAAGCAGTCGAATGACTCACCCAACCAACTCCTCCATCCTCCTTTACCTCAGAGGTTGGCAAACTACAGCCCTCGGGCTGAACTGGGCCTGTTGCCTATTTTTGTAATGGCCTATGGACTAAGGGTTTTTACTTTTGTGTGTGTGGTACAGGGCAGCGAACCCAGGGGTGCTCTGCCACTGAGCTACATTCTCAGCCTTTTTTTTTTTTTTTTTTTTAGTTTGATACAGAGTTTTACCAAATTGTGGAAGCTGGCCTCAGCCTTCCAAGTACTGAAATTACAGGTGTGCACCACTGCACCCAGCTGTGGTTCACTTTAAGTGGTTAAGAAAAAGTTTGTTAAAAAAAAAAAAAAAAATCAAGCCAGGCGTGGTGGTGCACACTTGTCATCCCAGTACTTGGGAGGCTGAGATCGGAGGATCCAGGTTCACAGCCAGCCTCAGCTACCTAGTGAGGGCCTCTGCAACTTAGTGAGACCCTCTTTCAAAATAAAGAGTAAAAAATAGGGCTGGGGGTATAGCTTGGAGGTAGAATGCCCTTGGGTTCAATCCCTAGTACCATAAAAAAGAAAAAATTTTTCATAAGAAACTCTTAGTCTGAGACCTCAGATAATTTGCACCTGGATTCCTGACCCACAGAAATGACAAGATAATAAATACTATTTATCTGGAACTTGGGTGTGGCTCAGTGGCAAAACACTTGCCTAGTATTCATGAGGCCCTGGGTTCCAGCCACAGCTCCACAAAAAAAAAAAAAAAAAAAAACTAGGCACAGTGACGCACACCTGTGATCCCAGCTACCTGGGAAACTGAGGCAGGAGAACTGCAAGCTTGAGGTCAGCCTTACCAACTTAGCAAGACCTTGTCTCAAAATAAAATTAAAAGGGTTGGGAAGTGTAGCTCAGTATGGAGTGGCCCTTGGTTAAGTTCCCAGTACTGCAAAAACAGAAAAGAAAAAAGGGCAGTTTGGAGCCATTTGTACCAGCCAGAGATAACCAACAGCCTAGACGGCCGGGTGAGCTGCCCAAGTCACCCAGCTAGGGACCTGGAACTGCGGGTCGGCCCCAGCCCCGTGCCGGCCCTGGCTCTCGGGCCGCTCTGAGCACGTGGGGACCCGGTGGCCTGCCGTGGGCCACTCGGGAAGGAGCCCACCTGTTGTCGAAGAAGGCACGGATGATCTTGGATCGGATCGGGTTGAGCTCCAGGTCAGGGACGTTGTCGAAGTTCTCTTTGCTGGTTTCCAAGGAGAAACGCCAGGAAAAAGAAGGACGAGAAAGCTGCCGTCAGCCACCATCTCCACACCGGGGAGCGCCTGCTTTAGTCCTACTGGCCCGCAGGGCACAGCTCCTCAGGCTGCGGGCGGGTGCCCGGCGGGTGCCATCCTCCCCTGCGGCCCTCGCCCCGGGAGGCCACCCTCTGCTCTGGGAATCCACCTCTTCTTCACCCTTTTGTGTGTGTGTGTGTGTGTGTGTGTGTTACTGGGGATTGAACTCAGGGGCATTCTACCTCCGAGCTACACCCCCAGCCCTATTTTTTTTATTCCTTATTTTGAAACAGGGTCTCACTAAGTTGCAGAGGGCCTCACTAAGTAGCTGAGGTCGGCCATGAACCCAGATCCTCCTGTCTCAGCCTCCCAAGCACTGGGATGACAAGCGTGCGCCACCACGCCCGGCTCTCGTTCACCTTTTGTCTCTGCTCCGTGGATTCCGGGGGCAGTGACCTTGGAGGGACGGGCACACAGCACTGGCCGGCAATCCTGGGGCGTGAGGGCACCGCAGGCGAGGGGAGGGAGGTCCACAGCTTAACAGAGGGTGTCCAGGGAGGGCAGTGACGAGTGACATGGGTAACAACGGGGACTCCCAGCCACAGCGGCCTGGCACTGGAGACGGGCGCCCACAAACACCGCCCCCCACCGTCCTGCCCTCATGCCCTCACCACACCGCGGGGCACCCTGCTACCGGCCCCGCCTCTCTTGTCCCTCCTCCCCGGCAGGCGGCTTCTGCCCTGCCCTCATGGCCGGCTCGCTGAGGGCCTCTGGCCAAACTCTGGGGACAGTGCCAGCGCACAGCCACGACGTAAACTCACAAGAGCCCAGTTCTGAGGAGGGAGGCATGCTCAGGGCAGCTAGCCCGGGGGACGGGATGGTACACAGCCATAAAAAATAATGAGGTTCTTTTGGATACAAAAGGAAATGGGCGAGCCGGGCACAGCGCACGGCAGGATCTTGCTTCTCAGGAGGCGACGCCAAGGCACCCGGGAGTTCAAGGTCAGCCTGGGCAACACAACAGACCCCGTCACCAAACAAAACAACCCCAAAGGACAAAAGGAGCTCTAATACCTGCTAGGACAGGGACATACCTCAAAACCACCATGCTACCTGGGTGTGGTGGCGCTCCCCTGTAATCCCAGTATTTGGGAGGCTGAGACAGGAGGATCACAGGTTGGAGGCCAGCCTCAGCAACATAGTGAGATTCTCAACTACCTAGCAAGACCCTGTTTCAAAACAAAAAAATAAAAAGGGCTGGGGGTGTAGCTCAGGGAAAGAATACCCCTGGGTTCAATCAGCAGTACTACAAACAAATTCCCTGCCTCTCGTGCTAAGTGGAGGAAGCCAGAAACACCAGGCCGGGTAGAGGCAGATCCGCAGAGACCGGACGCAGGGCAGCGGCTTCAGGGGCCGGGTGGAGGGCGGTGGCTGATGGGCACCAGGTCTCTTTTATGTGCCATCCTGGGATTGATCACACGCTCTAAACAGATGAACTGTACGTGTAAATCATGTCCCATAAAACTATTAAAAATTTCCCCTGCCGGGCGTGGTGGCACACGCTTGTAATCCCAGCATTCGGGAGGCTGAGACCGGAGGATCCAGGTTCGCGGCCAGCCTCAGCTACCTAGTGAGACACTCCGCAACTTAGTGAGACTCGGTTTCAAAATAAAGAATAAAATAGGGCTGGGGGTGTAGCTGGGAGGTAGAATGCCCCTGAGTTCAACTCCCAGTACCGCAAAAAAAAAAAAAAAAAAAAAATTTCCCCTATGCCAGGTGTGGTGCGCACGCTTGTCATCCCAGTACTTGGGAGGCTGAGACAGGAGGATCCGGGTTCTCGGCCAGCTTCAGCTACTTAGTGAGGCCTTCCACAACTTAGTAAGACCCTGATTCAAAATAAAGAATAAAAAATAGGACTGGGGGTGTAGCTTGGAGGCAGAATGCCTCCAAGTTCAATCTCTAGTACTACAAAAAAAAAAAAAAAAACAACCTCCTAAACTCTTTAAGACAAAAAGTAACCCCCACACCACGACTCCATGCGTAGGGAGAACCAGAACTAGGAGTGGGACAATGGTCAGTTACCCTGGGGTGGGCGCAGGAGGGGAGCCAGGGGCTTCCACAGCTGGGAAGCAGGCTCTGTGCCTGGGGGCAGGGCCGCTGCAGCCCCAACCGTCCAGGAACGGGCCAGGAAAGTTCCATCTCCAATGCTTTGCTGAGTGGGAGTCAAGAGTATCAGGGAGGTGGTTCGTCTGTAAAATCACAGCTCACAGCCAGGTGTGGTGGTGACGCCTGGAATCCCAGTGCTTGGGAGACTGAGACAGGAGGATCACAGCGTTGCAAGACTCTCAGCAACCTAGTGAGACCCTATGTCAAAACAACAACAAAAAATCTCAAAAAAGGCTGGAGGCATAGCTTGGAGGTTAAACACCCCTAGATTCAATCCCCAGCACCACACACACACACAAATCACAGCTCACAGTCACCATGAGGTGGCCTGGCCTGGGCCACACCCCCCACAGGCTCCTGTGATCCCCAATGTAACAGGTGTGACACAGAGAGGGCCACCAGCCTGCCCAGGCCCACCCAGCTGGGGCACGGGGGTCACACCGGAACCCTGCAGGGCAAAGTCACTTGTTCCCTCGACCCCACCGTTTCCCAAAGTCCAGATCCCTGGCTGAGAAAGGGGCCCGTGGAGCCTCGGATTTCTCTTCTGCAAAATGGGGATAATGGAAACATTATACAGCCCTGAGTAAAACCCCGATTCTTATCCGCTGAAGTAAAGGTTTCATCCTCAGGGACACCAATAGGTAGCCATGAGGAACTTTATTGGGTAAATTTCACAGGACGGTCCAGGAGCGGTCCCAAGGGCGAGAGGGAGATCAGAGGGCGCCCTGCCACATGGTGGGCTTAAAAAACCAGAAAACCCACCCCTTCTTACGTATATTCATTTTGGGTTCCCGTGGCAGCTCAGTGCGGCTGCGCAGGGCTGTGTCGTGTGGGAAAGCTAAAGCTGCAACCACAGCTGGGCGGGGCCTGTCTTTCCTTTCGGGAAGGTTTTTCTGTCCTTTTTTTTTTCTACCCTTATTTTTCCTATCTAACTACCTAACAGGAATATCTGGGGCATCAGGGAGTCAATGAGATAAATACATATACGGTTACTACCTGGTACACTGTGAGCTTTTTCTTTCTTTCTTTTTTTGTACTAGGGATTAAACCCAGGGGCATTCTACCTCTGAGCTACACCCCCAGCCCCATTTTATTTTATTTTATTTGTATTTGTTGTGGTACTATGGATTGAACCCAGGGACATTCTACCTCCAAGCTATACCCCCAGCCCTGTTTTATTTTTATTTTGAAATAGGGTCTCTCACCAGGTGTGATGGTGCACACCATCCCAGCATTTGGGAGGCTGAGACCAGAGGATCCGGGTTCGAGGCCAGCCTCAGCTACGTAGTGAGGCCCTCTGCAACTTAGTGAGACCCTGTTTCAAAATAAAGAATAAGAAATAGAACTAGGGGTGTAGCTCAGAGGTAGAATGCCCCTGGGTTCAATCCCCAGTACTGCAAAAAAGAAAAAAAAAAAAGGGTCTCTCTAGGTTGATGAGTCACTACTTGCTGAGGCTGCCCTCAAACCTGTAAACCTCCTGTCTCAGCCTCCCAAGTGCAAGAATTACAGGCACGCACCACTGCATTAAAACCTTAGTAATCACGATGGCAGTCACCTTAGCTACTATCACATCAACTACTAGTGACGCAGTTCCTATGTGTCCCGAGGTGGGAGTGCTGGCCCGAGAGCTGAGTCATAACTAGTGCTCACCACAGTCCTGGGAGGTGCAGACTCATCCCCTTTTTAAAGATGAAGAAACTGAGGCAGAGTGAAGGAGCTTCCTCCTGCTTGGTCCTTGGGGACGGCCTGCCGCCGGCAACCTCTCTTGGCGGCAGGAGAGCGCGGCCGTGAGCCGCCCCGGCTAGGGGTCTCACCAGGTCGGCACCCACAAGTGCTGGTTTCCACCTGCCTGCCTCGCCTGCCTTCCTCCCGCTGCCCCTGGGCACCCGCCAGGCTGGGCTAATCGCCATGAGGTTTAATCTCGCACCCACGCCCATGATGACCCCCACTTCAGAGGCAAAACCCGAGGTCCAAAGGCAGAGTGCCGAGCCCTTGCCGAAGAGCTCTGCAAAACCGCCCCCCTTGTCTGCTCCCAGCCCTGACCCCCAGGGCCGCCCTCCCCTGGCCACTTCCTTCCTTCTGGGTTGTGTACTTTGACTTTACAGTGTGGGGGAGGGGCTGGGCTGCAGCTCCGTGGCACAGAGGTTGCCTGGCACGCACTAGGCCCTGGGTTCAATCTCCAGCACCACCAAAAAGAGGGAGAAAGAGAGAGAAGAAGAAGGAAGGAGAAGGAGAAGGAGAAGGAGAAGGAGAGGGCTCGTCTTGAGGCATCTGCTTCCACCCCAGAGGCCCCGTGGGGAGCCCAGGGAGAGGGCAGGACACGCGTCAGCCACAGCCACGAGGACGGCCTGGCCCCTTCCGCAAGCCCAGTGCCTGGCTGGCTTCCGGTGGCTCGTGAGGCCCGCTCAGCAGCCAAGGTCCCCCGAGGGCTGGGACTGACCAAGGTCCCCCGCGGGCTGGGACTGACCAAGGTCCCCCGCGGGCTGGGACTGACCACCAGCTGGGCTCAGATCACCAGGAGCGGAGCCCACAATGAGGCCCCAGAGTCAGCGCCCCCCCTTCTCTGTGGGCCTGGGACTCCCCTGTCCTTCCTCCATACAGCCCCACCGCAGGCCCCTCCCCCCACACACGGGGAAACTGAGGCCCCACGGGGGCTCTGAAAGGCAGGGACCCTGTCTCTCTCAGCATGCGTCCTCCCAGGCAATGCAGAGCTCATCATAAGAGGATGGAGCAGGGGGCCCTGAGGGGACGCTGAGGAGCCTTGGGGAGGGGCAGGGAGGGAAGGACAGCAGGAGCAGGGACAAGTCAGAGGGACACCAAGGTCACTCCAGGAGATGGGGGCGGAGGGGACTGGAAGGGGGAGGCCCTTGTGACTGACGGGCCGCCCTGGCGGGCTCTCTTTGGGACACTTTAGTGTGACAAGCCCTTGGACATCAAGCAGGCGGACGTTGCTACTTGAGTGCGGAGTTCAGGGAGAGACCCCCAGCAACTCAGCCAGACCCTGTTTCAAAATAAAAAGATAAAAAGGGCCGGGGTGTAGCCTGGAGACAGAATGCCCCTGGGTTCAATCTCCCGCACCGCAAAACAAAACCTGTCCCCGTGAGCGAGTGAGCACCCACTAATTAATCTAAGACCACCCAGGAAGCTGGGGTGCCTGTGCACCCCAAGCCGACTCCTCCAGCTCTCCTTTCACATCGACCCCCCAATCCTCACCTCCAGACGGGCGCTCCCCGACCGCCCCACGCCTGCTTCCTTTTCCGGGCCGTTTTACAAGCCACTGCAGACTTCCCTTTTCCAACAATCATGCAGCACCCCAGCTCTGAGCACTGTCAACTCGGGGGTTCATTCATCCTGACAGTGAACAGGATTAATTCATCCCGTCGGCTGCGTCCCCAGCAGGTGACAGCAAAGACGCCGAACTCTGGAGGAGCCAGGGCCTGCAGGTGGCTGGGCCTCGGCTCTGCAGCTCTGCCATGGCAGGTCTGCCTTTGTTTGTTTGTTTATTTATTTATTTATTTATTTATTTATTTATTTATTTATTTATTTATTTATTGCAGTACTGGGGATTGAACCAAGGGCATTCTACCTCCGAGCTACACCCTCAGCCCTATTTTTATTCTTTATTTTGAAACCGGGTCTCACTAAGTTGCAGAGGGCCTCACTAAGTAGCTGAAGCTGGCTTCAAACCCCAATCCTCCAGTCTCGGCCTCCCAACTACTGGGATTACAAGCGTGCGCCACCACTGCCTTTGAGCCCCGCCCAGCTGTGTGGCCTCAACCTCTCCAGCCTCAGTTTCCTCATCTGTCAGAGGAGGATGAGAGTGTGACACTGGGTAGCACTTAGCTCCTGGGAGGGCGGCGGGCGCTGGCCGCACACGACTCTGTCCTAACTTGCAAGTTCACAAGGCACCGGCAAGGGCCACTTCCCTGTGGGGCGTTTGCTGAGGCCCCCGCCCCTCTCCGTCCTGTGGGACCTGGCTCCGCACTCTGGGGGCTCAACCGTGAACGGGGTCCCCACCTCCCCAGGCACGTCTGGAGCTGGATGCACCCTGTGCGTCACCCCACCTCCAATGGCCTCGTCAATCTAAAGCTGTTTCTGTGGCTCGGGCTCCTCCCGCCCCCCACGGGCCTGCATCACGGATGGAGTATCTGTCGCGTCCACTTCTGTGTCTCTAAGCCTGCCAGGGCGCTATCTGGAAGTTATGAGTTGCTAAAAATAGTCACCAGCTAAGTGGCCCGACTAGAGGAAATGCAAGAAGCCGTACTGTGCTTTCTTCTCTATCTAAAATGACGGCCTTTTAGGGGGTTCACATAGGAGGGCCCCCTGCCAGGGGAGAGCTTCTGACGTCAGGGCAGCTGCCGTGGGCACTCGACTAACACCCTAGGAGAACTCTTCTCAGAGGGGGTTTTGCCAACAGGCTGCAGAACTCAGTGCTTTGTGGTCAGGGGGATTGACCCAGGGGCACTCTACCTCCGAGCTACACCCCCAGCCCTATTTTATTTCATTTTGAAACAAGGTCTCACTAACTTGCTGAGGCTGGCCTTGAACCTGCCATCCTCCTGTCTCAGCCTCCCAGGCGCTTGGATTGCAGGTGCCGGCTCACACCAGGGCTCGTGTGTAGCACACTTCATGCTGCGATGTCTTTAGTGCTTGCCCCCAGCTGTTCCCTGCCCCCTACCCAGTTGACTACTCCCAGGGCATCTTCTGTGCTACATCTTCTGGACTCAGCACCCGACCAGGAAAAAGACAGACCGGGTCTCGCTCCCTAAGCACTGGAGACAGGCGGGAGCCGCTACAATTCTCTGCTCTAAGTGTTGGGCTGGGCCGCCATGGGAGGAGGCTGTGGGGTCGGGGGGCAGGAGAGGGCTCTTGGAGGACGCGGTCCACACTCAGGCCTCGGCACAAGGCCCTGTGAACAGCCCTGCCCGGCACACACACGCCGGGCTGGCCAAGGGCAGGAGTGGCAAGCAAGAAGCATGGGGTGGGAGGGCGGGGCCCTGCTGGCGAGGAGCAGGGGCAGAGGCCCAGAGACAGGCGCACGAGGCTGTGCACATTCAGTGGCTGCAGGAGGGTCCTCCAGCCCTCCAACCATGGAGGACCTACTACGTGCTGGCCTTGGTGCCGAGCAGTCTCCGTGGAGGACCTACTACGTGCTGGCCTTGGTACTGAGCAGTCTCCGTACTGGTTAGGGACACAGCTTGGGGACCACCCCAGGCCCACCAGCAACACCTGTGCGGCAGCAAGGCTCCCAGGCATTCCACAGGTTGGAAAGGAACTCACAGGCCCCGAGGCCAGCTGGCAATCCAGATGCAAGAGCCTAAAGATGGGGGGGGCTCCTGCTGCACCCCCCCTCCTCCACAGCATCATGGGCGTGTCAGGGCGGGGCGCGGTGACCCAGCCCACCTGCCCAGGAGCGCAGGGTAGCCTACCTGCACCTGCTGTCCTCCACGCTGAAACCAAATCCCAGGGGACTACCCTCACTTTACCGGGGAGAAAACGTCCAAATGTACGCCTGTCTCCCAAGTCTGGGGGTTTACATCCTTCAAGTCTGAAGAACTCAACACGTGTGGCATCTGAACCGAAAGCTTCCTCCGGCCAAGGCTGGGTCTGACCCCAGACCCTACTCCCTCCCAGCTCTGGGGGTGGGAGGGGAAGCCAATTTGCATTTCTGGCCACTGGCCACGGTGATTGGCTCAGAATCAGGCATGTGACTCCATCAGAGCCAATGAGAAGCCAGGTCACTCAGGCCGGCTCAGGCTCTCCTCTCCACTGGGCTCCTGTGGCATGGAAGGTGTGGGTCCCGGTTGTCTGGATCGCTGGACAAACTGAGACTGCCGCAGCCTGAGCTCTGAAATTGATGCTTTGCAACTAGAGTCTCGATGCCTTTATTTAGGCAGAGAAGAGGACAGTGGATACCTGCCCATCCTTTCCCGCAAAGGGAAGGTGAGATGCAATCTGTCCTCTGAGGAGGAAGTTTTCATGGATCGGGAAAGGTTTGTTTTAAAGTTCTCACGACTGTCACCCTGTGGCCCTGGCTGTTGATTTAGGATCCCGCCTCGCTGGAGAGTTTAAGGTACACCTGCTCACCTGGCCCTGCAAGCGCCTGCTTGCTGGGGTTCCACCTGCAGCTGCCTGGCCCCCCTGTGCTGGAGACCTCCTGCCAGCCTAGCTCTGAGCAACTCAGCCAGCGGTGGCAGCGAGGGTGGAACAGCGTTTGAGGCCTTCTACCGCAGAAAACAGTAACTTGACGGAGCCCTAAAATTAACTGTGTGTGTGTGTGTGTTACTGGAGATTGAACCCAGGGAAATTCCACTTCCAAGCTACACTCCCAGCCCTTTTTATTTTTATGTTTTGAAACAGGGTCTTGCTAGGTTGCTGAGAGTCTTCCTAAGTTGCTGAGGCTGGCCTCCAACCTGCAATCCTCCTGCCTCAGCTTCCCAAGTACTGGGATTACAGGCACGTGTCACCATGCCCTGGGGGAAAAAATTAACTTCTGAAACACAATGGAGAATGTGAGTTTTCCCTGCGACTTGCCTGAGGTGGGAACTAACCCCAGCGGAATCCAGACACCGGGACCTCAGGACAACTCCAGTGCCCCGGGATCGGGCTGCCCCTGCAGACCCACCTCTGTGTACCCACGCTGGACAGGATCCTGGCTTCTAGCAGGTGGATCTGCTAGAATCTGTCTGGGATTCTAGGGCCTAAGAACCTTCCGCACGAGGAAGCCGGGAAGGCGGGCTGGCTCTTCCCCCTTCCTTTCCCACCCACTTTCTGATCCCAATAAAAACAGACAAGTTCATTCCCTTCCGCTAGGGAACATGGTGCCGTTGAAGGAACCAGAAGAATTAAAGCAACCACTGGTGTGGAACAGGACACAGGCATCCCCAGGGCTCGTCCAGAGCGTGAACGGAAGGGAAAAGCGCAGGCGCACACCCTGCCCGCTGCCCGGCTCCGGGTCTTACCGGATGGTGGGCCGGTCTCCGCTCAGCTGGTTGAACCTCCGGTGGAGCTGCTCGATCTGCTCCGAGGAGACTGGGGGAGGAAAGAACACAGCGGCATCACTGCCCGGACCTCGGACCATCGGATTGGATCGGATCGCGCTGCAGCCGCTCCTCCCCCACTCCGCGCCTGGCTGCCCTCCCACCGTGGGAAAATCAAGCACTGGATGAGGAATCAAAGAGGGGACCCTCCTACCCCGCACATCTGCCCAGTAATGCAGTTCAGGGGTTCCCCATTTTTTCTCAGGAGTAACACAACTATGAGGGATGACAACTTGGGGTGCAGGAGGAACGTGAACCAGGCCGAGGCCCCAGACTTTGTCCCCCGCCGACCACTAAAGAGAAGCCTGTGCCTGCTTGTCTGACCTGCACTCCCTGCGGGTGCGGTGCTGGGGATGAGCCCAGGGGTGTTCTACCTCCGAGCTACACCCTCAGCCCTTTTAATTTTAAAACAGGGTCTCAGCCAGGCGTGCTGGCACACACTCGTAATCCCAGTACTTGGGAGGCTGAGACAGGAGGATCACAGGTTTGCAGCCAGCCTCAGCTACTTAGTGAGACTCTCTTGCAGAATAAAGAATAAAAAATAGAACTAAGGGTGTAGCTTGGAGGTAGAATGCCCCTGGGTTCAATCCCCAGTACTGCAAAAAAAACAAAACAAAACCAGGGTCTCCCTAAGTCGCTGAGGGTCTTGCAAAGTTGCTGAGGCTGGCCTTGAACTTGCAATCCTGTCTCAGCCTCCCAAGTATTGGGATTACAGGCATGTACCACCATGCCCAGCCTCCTCTCACACTTCTGATGATGCCCCCCACCCAGGTAAGAAAAGCAGATTAAGAGATAAAGCCAGGCACAGTGGTGCACACGTGTCATCCCAGCAGTTTGGGAGGCGGAGGCAGGAGGATCATAAGTTGGAGGCCAGCCTGGGCAAAAGGCTAATGTTAAAAATGATTTGAAGCAGCCAGGCATGGTGGCGCACCCTTGTAATCCCAGCATTTGGGAGGCTGAGACCGGAGGATCCGGGTTCACGGCCAGCCTCAGCTACCTAGTGAGGCACTCTGCAACTTAGTGAGACCCGGTTTCAAAATAAAGAATAAAAAATAGGGCTGGGGATGTAGCTCGGAGGTAGAATGCCCCTGGGTTCCATCCCCAGTACCACAAAAATAAATAAATACATAAAAAATAAAAATAAAAAGGACTGAGAGTGTAGCTTGGAGGTAGAACGTCCCTTACCAAAACAAAATAAAACAAAAAAAGCAAAGATTTCGAGTCCTGAAGTGAGAAATGTCCAGAGAATCTAGTGGCCCAAGAGCTACGGGAGCAAAGGGGTCGAGTTTCATCACGGCAGCCTTGGGCGACAGACTGCGCTGAGCCCGACACACGTCATGTCCCCCCTCTGGCTGGGATTCTTCTGGGCTCCAGGATTCACCGGGACACCGTGTTGGGAGCTTATCTTACAGATGCGCGTGGCACCACTACACACCTTCCTCCCTTCCGCTGCCAATCAACCAGATAAGGGATCCTGTTGTGCTGGTTTTCTCGCTGGAGAACCGCAGCCCTGAGCAAGCTCCCGATCACCAGGTGGGGAGGGGGCCGGGACTCACCGAGCGCACCCTGCCCGTGCCTGGTCACTATCTGCCCCGATGCTGGGTGACCAAGGCCTTGGGGCTGGCTCCTGGGGACTGCAGCTCATCCCGGCCCCTGAGCCCCCAGCTCCTCCTGTCTCAGAGCAGAGCGTGAACTTCTAGGACCAACTGGTCACCCCCTGTCCTGGTTTTTTCATTTGGGCCTCGAGCTCAAGCTTCGATCCTCCAGGAGCCCTCGGCTCTGGCTTCTCCAGCGTCCCGCAGCTGCTGTTGCCAACCTGGGCGGGGCGGGTCTCCACGAGTTACCTCATCTCTTCCTCGAGTGCCCAGGGAGGGCTGTGTCCCCAGGCTGCACGTGCAGCAGATGACACTTGGAATGGCTGAGCTACCCCAGGGGACGAGGTCTACCTTTGCTTTCTACCACAGGATGGCAGCAAGGACACTGGCCCAGCAGGCCCACTCCCATGTCACCCGAGGACGTACGAAAGGATGTTCCTGGCGGTGCTGATGTGATCACCTATCACAACTGTCACATGCCTGGCCGCCAGGGTGCTAAAAGGTGATATGGTCCACCAACTGAATAGTATACAGCAAGGAAAATGGACACAGAGAGCAAGGAACAAAAGCAGCCAATGTGAAAGAATATGGAGTTTAAGATTTTATTTGTGTGAAGCTCAAACCCAGGCAAAACTCATCTACGAGTTAGAAGTTGGATGGTGGCTGCCCTGGGGGAGATGGGCACCCATCAAAAACAGACAGTTCAAATATATAATACTGTATTTAGGTGTGTGTGTGTGTGTGTGTGTCACTAGGGATTGAATGCAGAGGTGTTCCACCTCTGAGCTATACCCTTAGCCCTTTTTTATTTTTCATTTTGAAACAGGGTCTAAGTTGCTGAGGCTGGCCTTGAACCTGTGACCCTCTTGTTTCAGCCTCCCAAGTACTAGGATTACAGGCATGCACTCCCATCTTATTTAGACAATTTTTTTTTTTTTTGCAGTACTGGGGATTGAACCCAGGGGCATTCTACCTCCGAGCTACATCCTCAGCCCTATTTTTTTATTCTTTATTTTGAAACCAAGTCTCACTAAGTTGCGGAGTGCCTCACTAGGTAGCTGAGGCTGGCCGCAAACCCGGATCCTCCGGTCTCAGCCTCCCGACTGCTGGGATTACAAGCTCAGCCTCCCGAATGCTGGGATTACAATCGTGTGCCACCACGCCCAGCTTTATTTAGACAATTAAAAAAAAAAAAAGGATGATAATTATAGCTGGGTGTGGTGGTGCACGCTTGTAATCCCAGTATTTGGGAGGCTGAGATCAGAGGATCCGGGTTCGAGACCAGCCTCAGCTACTTAGTGAGGCCCTCTGCAACTTAGTGAGACCCTGTTTCAAAATAATCAAAAATAGGGCTGGGGGTGTAGCTTGGAGGTAGAATGCCCCTGTGTTCAATCCCCAGTACCTCAAAATAAATAAATAAATAAATAAATACTAAAAATAAATACATCAAAGTGACAGGAGTTGGGAGCAGTGGAACCTGTGGTCCCAGCTACTCAGGAGGCTGAGGTAAGAGGACTGCTTGAGCTCAGGAGTTCACAGCCAGCTCGGGCAACACAGCAAATCCCTATCTCAAAACAAAAGTGAAGCTGGGCATGGGGGCACACGCTTGTGATCGTAGCACTTGGGAGGCTGAGACAGGAGGATTGCAGGTTCGAGGACAGCCTCAGCAAGTAGTGAGACTCTCATCAGTCTAGCAAGACCCTGTTTCAAAACAAAAACAAAATAGGGCTGGGGTTATAGTTCAGAGGTAGACTGTCCCTGGGTCCAATTCCCAGGACCACCAAAAAAAAGGTGACAATTACAAATCAGACATGGAAACACATTCCAAATATGATGTCCAAAACCAGCGCAGTGCCGTGTTGGGAGAAATATACACAAATATATAAATGATAAGGAAAAAAAAATTCTCCCCAGAGAGTAGCAACTAACTCTCATCCCAAGATTGGATTAGTCTTGTTTTGCTCGTGATTCATCTACATTTTCCCGTTTTTCTCTACACAAATGTATGTATTAACTTTCTTTTGAGGAGTGTGGGAATTGATCCCAGGTGCATTCTACTTCTGAATTGCACTCCCAGCCTTTTTTATTTGTTACATTGAAATATGGTCTAAGTTGCTGAGGGCCTAAATCACGGAGGCTGGCCTCAAACCTGCAGTCCTCCTCTCTCAGCCTCCCAAGTGCTGGGATTACAGGTGTGCACCACCACGCCCTGCTTGTATTAATCGCTTAACGACATTTTTCAGCCCACATCATGTCCCAGGTGGGACGGCCGAGGGATCCAGACACAGTTACCAGTGAGTCACCCTTGGCTTAGCACCAAGCCCCAGGCACCCGTGTTCTTCCTTAATCCTTTCCCTCACCCCATGAAGGACACGCTCTTCCCTTTGACAGCGCAAACCCGGCCTCCGAGGGATCAGGTAACTTGCCCAGGTCATTAACCTTGAACAAGGTGGGAAGGTGGGTCCAGATTTGAACTGGCAGGAAATCTCTCTCTCTCTCTTTTTTTTTTGGCCTCCTTTTGTGTGATCACAGAAAGTCCCTGGCCCTAACCCACACAATAAAAGATGCACTAACCCGATGAGAAATAATGATCAGAAACTGCAAACACAGCCACTGTCAAACCCGGAGGGGAGAGGCCAGGCCCAAGGCTGCGGAGGCTCAGGGAGGCGGTCCAGACAGTGAGGGCGCCAGGGCCGAGGAGCCGCCGCTCACAGGAGCCGGGCGCCAGGTTTCTTGAGGAGGGGGATAAAATGCTCTACAACTGGATCCTGCCGAGGGCTGCATAATCCTGTGATTAGGCTAAAAACTACGGAATACTCTAAACAGGTGAATTTCATGCTGTGGGAATTATATCTCAACAAAGCCATCTAAAAGCCAGGTGCACCAGGCATGGTGGTGCACACTTGTAATCTCAGTACTTGGGAGGCTGAGACAGGAGGATCACAGTTTTGAGGCCAGCCTCAGCAACTTGTGAGTACCTCCGCAATTTAGTGAGACCCTGTTTCTTTCTTTCTTTTTTTTTTTTTTTTTTGCAGTACTGGGGATTGAACTCAGGGGCATTCTACCTCCGAGCTACACCTTCAGCCCTATTTTTTTATTCTTTATTTTGAAACAGGGTCTCACTAAGTTGCAGAGGGTCTCACTAGGTAGCTGAGGACCACTCCCAGCTTGAGACTGTTTCAAAAAAAAGAATAAAATAGGGCTAGAGGTGTAGCTAAGAGGTAGAATGCCCCTAAATTCAATCCCAAGTACCACAAAATAATAAATAAATAAATGCCAGTTGCAAGTGGGGCCTGGTGGCGCACGCCTGTAATCCCAGTACTTGGGAGGTTTAGACAGGAGGGTCGAAGGTTCGAGGCCAGCCTCAGCAACATAGTGAGAGCCTCTTTCAAATAAAAAAAAATCAAAAGGGCAGGGTGGGGGTGTAGCTTGGAGGTAGAATGCCCCTGGGTTCAATCCCCAGTACCAAAAAAGTTGGTAAAAAATAAGTTGTGTACACGATTACCACCAGAACAGACATCAACTGAGAATTGAGAATTTACCATCGGGGCTCTGGCTCAGCTCCCCTGCTGGTAAGCCCCGGCTCACAGAACCGCTCATCAGTCCTCCCGGGTGGGTAGGAGTCTACTCATTCTAGAAAAAGGAACAGCCAGCCAGGAAGAGGTGTCTCGACCACAGACCAGGTTTATCTAATGAAGAGCTGCCAGCTAACCGCATCAAAGTGCAGGCACCTACACGCGCACACACACACACTCTCTCTCTCTCTCTCTCTCTTTCTTCCTATCCCCCCTTTCTCCCTCTTTCCCTCCCTCCGTCCGTCCATCCGGCCAGTTGGAAGACAGCCCTTTCCTCTGGGTCCTTCTTTTTGGCGAGCAGCCTTAGCAAGCTCCTGCCCGCACCAGCCGGGGGGGCACCCACCAGACACAGAACCCGCGGGGCCTGGCGGGTGGAGCCGGCTCGGCCTCGCACCCTGGGGGCGGGCGGCCAACTTAGCTGCGTGGACGCCCAGTGCCCCACGTGGAGTCTGTCCAGCTCCAGGCCCTGCGGCCCCAGCTGCCCTGGACGAGGTGGGGAGGGGAGGGACTCAGTTCCCGAGCTCCGACCTCCTTACCTTGGCTTCTACTGTGTGTGTGTGTGTGTGTGTGTCCGAGCGCTGAGAGTGTAGCTCAAAGGTGGAATGTTCCTGGGTTCAATCCCCAGTACCACAAAACAAACAAACAGACAAAAAAAACAAAAACAGTACTACACAACAAAGGAGGAAGAGGAGGAGGAGGAGGAGGAAGAGGAGGAGGAGGAGGATGACCAGGTGAAAAAAGAAGGACAAATCCAAACTGAGATGTGCTGAAGTATAAACCACACCCTGCTCTTCAAGGACTTAATATGGAAAAGAATATACATATCTCAACATTATTTCATATGGTTATATGTTGAAATGGTAACATTTAATATAATAGGCTAAATTAAGTTATTAAAATTAATTTCATGTTTTGTTTGCTTGTTTTTTTGAAACTGGGTCTTCTAGGTTGTAAGAGTCTCGCTGTATTGATAAGGCTGTCCTCCAACATGCAATCCTCCTGTCTCAGCCTCCTAAGTACTGGATTACAGGCATGCACCACCATGCCCGGCTTACTGTTTGTGTGTTTTTCCTACTGGGGATTGAACCCAGGGGCACTCTACCTTCAAGCTACACCCCCAGCCCAATTTTATTTCTTATTTGGAAACCGAGTCTCACTAGGTTGCTAAGAGCCTTGCTAAGTTGCTGAGGCTGGCTTTGAGCATGCAATCCTCCTGTCTCTGCCTCCCAAGTACTGGGATTACAGGCGTGCACCACCATGCCTGGCTCACATTTTTTTTTAACACGGATACTAGAAAATTTAAAATGTTATATATACAGTTTCTAGGAAATTTAGGTTTTTTCCATATTCCATTATATTTCTATTAGAACCAATATCCACCCTTCAAACCAACAATTTGATCCCTAGGAACAAATTCTGAGGAATTAAGGGAAGTGTACCAAGATTAACAGATAAATGCTGTTGTCTATTTAGAAAAAAAAAAAAAAAAACTGGAGAAAACGCTGAGCTGCAGGAAACCGGCCCAGTAACCCCCAGCACCCTTACATCAGAATGCTACCCAACCTTAACGAGTATTTTCTAAATGTTTTGGGACACAGGAGGAATGTTGGTGGCAGGTCACCAACAGGTTGGGACTTCCCGTTCACTCACGTACACGCGTGTGCACAGGAGAAAGCAGGAAAAGCTATTGGACAGAACACTAGTAATTTCCAGGTGGCACAGCTGTAGGATGCTTCTCTCCCAACCCTTATTTTTGCTTAACAGCCCTTTAACTTTTCTACGACAAACAGGAAGTGACTTAGATCCTTTTACTCAAGTTAAACGTCTTTTGCCTTGATGACTTAAGAGTGAAAGATAAAACAGAAAATAAGAAGTGCTGGTGAGACTCTGAAGAAACAGAACTCTCTCGAGTTATGGCCGGGCTGTCCAGTAGTACAGCTGCACGGAAAAAGAACAGCACGCCATAAATTATAGGTGGGGTCACAGGTGACCTAGTAATTCCACTTCAAAGTACACACCCGAGAAAAATAAAAATGTATGGCCAACAGAAACCTGGTAAGTAAATGAATAAGTGACAAATAAAATACGGTTGCCCCCCTGGCATCCAGGGGGGCTTGGTTCCAGCCT
Organism: Graphiurus murinus; assembly: GCA_004027655.1. Taxonomy (NCBI): domain Eukaryota; kingdom Metazoa; phylum Chordata; class Mammalia; order Rodentia; family Gliridae; genus Graphiurus; species Graphiurus murinus. The sequence continues at coordinate 26,757 of PVLC010001179.1, read as the reverse complement.
CCCCAGCCTCCCCTACCGCTACGGTATCTACACATCCCCTTCGCCCAGCCCCCCACACCCTTTAAATCATCTCCAGCCTGCTTATAACACTTAAGCCAATGTAAACGGTTGTTAGACTGTGTTCCTTAGGGAACGATGACAAGAGAGAAGCATGCCTGATCCAGACAGAGACACAACATTTCCAACTCTTTTTGATCCAAGGCTGGTGGAAGCCCTGGTGCAGAACCCGCAGGTCCCCTCCCAGTGATGGCACCTGTCACCTGTCCGTCACCTGGAAGGCTCTGCCTGCCTGCTGGCCCCGCCCAGCCATGCTGAGTGAGGTTTCTCCAGGGGGAGGAGAGGCCACACAGAGGAAGAGAGAGCCGGCAGGGGAGGGAGCCTGGGGCCCAGAAACCCCCAGCCGAGGCCCAGCCCCCCTCCCCTGCAGCCCCTCGGCTTCCACCCTCACACCGCCACACACCGCCACACACATCCATCGTGGGCCGCAGGACGCAGAGCCTGTCCCCCGGGGGGCAGAACATGGCAAGGGGTGGGGTGGTATCAATCACTCTCTCTTTCTTTGTGTGTGTGTGTGTGTGTGTGTGTGTGTGTGTGTATTACTGGAGATTGAATCCAGAGGTATTCTACCTCTGAGCTATACTCTCAGTTCTATTTTTAATTTGATCTCCAAACAGTCTCACTAGGTTAATGAGAGTCTCACTACTTGCTGAGACTGTCCTTGAACCTGCGATCCTCCTGTCTCAGCCTCCCAAGTACTGAGACTACAGGTGTTGCCATTACGCCCGACTGGCTCACTCTTTCTGGAATCTGAGCAGGTGCCTGGGGAGCATGGGGGCCCGAGGGTCTCCCCAACAGCCACCTGCACTCACATGACCCTCTGACAGCTGGCACCACCACTCACTCAGGGACCGTCACCTCGGGTGCCCGGGAGGGAGGCAGGTTCAGAAGGCAGAGCCCTGGTCTGCTGGGACCCCTGGCACCCGGGAGGGGTGGAGCTTCAGGCCCCGGGCTGGGAGCAGGAGGAGAGGCAGCTGGGAGGACAGAGCCCTGGTGGGGACAGAGCTGAGCTCAGGGAGCAGTGAGCTTCCCAGGGTGGGGGTGGCGGCGGAGGAGCAGGGTGGTGGCAGCAGGTGGCCAGAGCAGGTGGCAGAGGTCCCCCCCACCCAGGGCGAGCCTCCTAAACCTCACCCTGAGTGGACAAGGACGCCACGCCTGCAGCTGGGGAGGCAGATGCAGACAGAGAGTGAGACCGGACCCCCGGGCCAGGTGACAGGTGAGGAGGCGGAAGGGCAGGTGGCAGGGCTCCGGACGCAGAGGCAGCAAGGACCTTGGAGTGTTCTCCTGCTCCTGCCAGGAGCTCCACGAGCCACCCGGCCTCCTGATGTCCCAGCAGAGCCAGCCAGGGCCCAGCCCAGGACACCTGGGCATCACCAGTGGGTCTCTGGGACTTCCAGCCCCCCAGGGCTCTGTGGCCAGGACTCAACCCAAACATCCTCCGGGAACACAGAGGCGCGCCAGGCCAGACGGCGAGGCAAGGAGAGAGAGCAGATCTGAGTGACCCCAGCTCTGGGTCTGTTAAAACAGTCTCCCCAAGGGAGGCACAGGGCGACCACGCGCCTCCCTGGAGTCGGCCAACCCTAACCACACACACTCTTCACAGTCCCCAGAAGGCGCACCCCCGGAATGCCCCTCCCTGGGTGAGGGGTGAGCGAGACGAAGGTATCACTCAGCAAGAAGGGGCGTTCTACCCGGGCATGGTAACGCACACCCTGTAATCCCAGTACTTAGGAGGCTGCGACAGGAGGATCGCAGGTTTGAGGACAACCTCAGCCACTTAGTGAGACCCTGCTTCCAAGTAAAAAATAAAATAGGAGCCAGGCGTGGTGGTGCACGCTTGTTATCTCAGGACCTGGGAGGCTGAGACAGGAGAATCGCAGGTTTGCAGTCAGCTTCAGCTACTTAGTGAGGCTCTCCGCAACTTAGTGAGACCCTGTTTCAAAATAAAGAATAAAATAGGGCTGGGGGTGTAGTCTGGAGGTAGAATACCCCTGGGTTCAATCCCTAGTGCAATAAAATAAAATAAAACAAAATAGGGCTGGGGGTGTAGCTCGGAGGTATAATGCCTCTGGGTTCATTCGCCAGTACCAAAAAATAAAAAATAAAAATAAAAAGGTGAGGTTCTGACACGTCGGGACACAGTGAAGCCCAGGACATGTGGAGGAAAGCGCAGAACCGCACAGCCACCTGCTGTAAGCGTCCACGTACAGGAAATGTCCACGCTGAGTGCTCTGGAGACAGGACGTGGGGTGGTGGTCGCGGGGGCTGCGGGGAGAGGCCACGGGGCTGCTTTGGGGGCGGTGGAAACGTCCTGGGGTGACGGAGGTGCTGCCCGTCATTGTGAACGGCTTGACCAACACCACGGGGTGTGCCCTTTAAATTGGTTAAAACCATCACTTTTGTGTTACATGAATTTTTGCCCCAGTTTAAGAAAAAGGAAAACCGCGTCCACACTTGCATCTGGTGGGGTGCTGGCGGCCGGGAGTCGCCCTGACAGTTGTCATTCTGTGCCAGGCGGCCCCCTGGTGCCATCTCCACTGTTCAGCCGGCTGTAGGCGTAGGCGGAAGCGGGGCCTGCTGTGGCCACCTGGGGCTCCGGCCAAAGCAGTGAGGAGGCGGAGCGGGGGGGGGGGGGGGGGACAGGCCGCCTCCACCTGGCAGGGACTGCCTCTGGGGCGCCTCCGCCACCCACGCAAGGGATGCCCTGCGCCCCACCCCACGAGGCCTCTCGTCCTCACCCGCCTTCTCCTGGGAAGCCAGGTCAAATGTCTACACGTCAGACACATCTGGCTGCTGGTGTGTGTGTGTGTGTGCGTGTGTGTGTGTAGCTCTCACTGGATTCAAATGTCTACACGTCAGAGACACATCTGGCTACTGGTGTGTGTGTGTGTGTGTGTGTGTGTGTGTGTGTGTGTGTGTGTAGCTCTCACTGGGTATTGAACACAGGGGCATTCTGCCTCCGAGCCTCTGTGTGTGTGTGTGCGTGTGCGTGTGTGTGTGTGTGTGTGTGTGTAGTCACTGGGTATTGAACACAGGGGGATTCTGCCTCCAAGCTATACCGCAGTCCTATTTTCTTTTTTATTTTGAAACAGGACCTCACCACATTGCTGAGGCTGGCCACAAACCTGCAATCCTCCTCACTAAGTTGCTGAGGCTGTCCTCGAACCTGCAATCCTCCTGTCTCAGCCTCCCAAGGACTGGGATTACAGACATGCACCACCACGCCCTGCTCCTTTTTATTTTGAAACGGGGTCTTGCTAAGTTACTGAGGGCCTCGCTAAGCCGCTGAGGCTGTCCTCGAGCCCGTGATCCTCCTGTCTCTGCCTCGCAAGCGCTGGGATTACAGTGTGCGCTACGGCACCCGGCATGGCTGCGGAGGTTTTAACACACACCAAAGGCACATTTGGACGCGTGGCGTCGGGAAGGCAGTTCTTGAACCCGACTGGACTCTCCAACGTGGAGACAGCAGCTGGAGATGAGCGACTGGCTTTCACCCCGCGCCTCACAGCCATTTCCACGCTAACCTCAACCCACTCTGTCAGCGAGAACGCCTCGGAACGCCCCGTGAGCTCGGACACCCTCTCCCACGGTTCAGGGAGCAAGGCCCTGTATTTGGGTCTCTGCAGGGCTTCTTCTACTGGGAATCAGTCTCTGGAGGGGGGACCAGGACACAGTGGACTGATGTAACTTTTTTCTTTCTTTCTTTTTTTCCTGGTACTAGAGGTTGAATCTAGAATCATTTTACCTGTGAGCTACACCCCCAGCCCTTTTTACTTTTTGAAACAAAGTCTAAGTTGCTGAGGGCCTTGCTAAGTTACTGAGGCTGGCCTTGAACCTGAGATCCTCCAGTCTCAGCCTCCTACTGGAATTACAGGCCTGTGCCACTGAACCCAGTCTGATGTGACTTTTTTTCTGGGGGGGTAGGGTACTGGGGATTGAACTCTGGGGCATTCTACCTCTGAGCTACACCCCCAGCCCTATTTTTTATTCTTTATTTTGAAACCGGGTCTCACTAAGTTGCTGAGTGCCTCATAGGTAGCTGAGGCTGGCCGCGAACCCGGATCCTCTGGTCTCAGCCTCCCGAATGCTGGGATTACAAGTGTGCGCCACACCACACCCAGCTCTGATGTGACTTTGCGCGTCTCCTGCTCTCAAGAGCAACGAGGCAGCTCGGGAAGCTCCTGTGCTTGTCATCCCGGCTCCACTTCCTATGGCTCTGCTCTGTTCTCTACCATTTGCCTGACAGCACTACTAATAACTACCAGGTGTCAGCACTGACTCAGACAGGCACCAAGCCAAGCACTCAGCAGGCCTTATCTCAGTTCTCCTAACTGTGCCTACCTCCGTTACCACCCCTCCTGTGGACTAGAACACTGGTGCTCAGAGAGGCTGAGATAGTCACTGAAGGTCACACAGCAGTGAGCAGTGGAACTGGGGTTGTTTGTTGGTTGTTGTTGGGGATTGAACCCTGGGGCATTCAACTTCTGGGCAACACCCCCAGCCATTTTTATTTTTTGTTTTGAAATAGGGTCTCACTAGGTTTCTCAGAGGCTTGCCAAATTACTGAGGCTGGCTTCCAACCTGTAATCCTTCTGTCTCAGTCTCCCAAGTACTGGGATTATAGGCGTGCACTGCCCGGCCCGGTTGAAACGGGTTTAAACCCAGGTCTTGTGGCTCTAGAACCTGCCTCACAACCTTTTGCTATGCTCTCTGCCAAGACTGGAACAATGAATATCATCATTTATGTGACTAAAGAGACAAGGATGTCTATTAAAAAAGAAAAAAAGACTAAAGATACAGCAGGGGAAAAAAGCAACCGTGCGTCAGTAGAGATTTGAAGAGTGGGCGTCCTTCAGAGCATCTGAGACACTGGTTTTCACATCTTTTCAGAACTATCTTCAGCTCCAGATTCATCCCACGGCCGAGCTGAGTGGAGACAGACGTACCCAACGCAAAAGGGCTCGTTGGGGTAGAACCCAGTACCACCAAAAGGGAAGGAAGGAAGGAAGGAAGGAAGGAAGGAAGGAAGGAAGGAAGGAAGGAAGGAAGGAAGGAAGTTAGGAAGGGGAAGACACCCAGGCGGCCAGATGCTGCTGAGACACACAGGGCTGTCACGGGCCCCAGCAGCAAGATGGGGCTTCGAACCCACTGAGAGACCAATGTGGCTTTGGGTCTCTGTGCACTTGAACTGAAACCCCCTGCAAAAAAGAGCTGCAACACCCAAGGCGATCCCCTCCCAGTAAGGTGAGCCAGAAAAAAGTGTTCTCCCTCGGCCCAGAGATAACAAGGACCGCGTCTCCACAGGCAGGTAGAGGGAAAGGGAGGCTGCGGAGAGGGGTCAAAGCTCTGAGCCTGCTCCATGCATCACACCATTGTGGTGCAGGAGATCCAAACTGAAGTGTGTGCACGTGTGCGTGTGTGTGTGGCGCTGGGCATGGAACCCAGGGCCTCACACATGCTAGGTAAGTGCTCTACCACTGGCCCTGAATTGAGAAGTTAATGTAGAAACTGTTTCCAAACTGGTGAAGACTAAGATATGCAGAGCAATGCAGAGCACCACCTAAGGTTCCCCACACCCCAGGGGATGTGGGAGTTCCTATGGGGGTGGGGAGAGCTCAGTCAAAGAGGAGCTCAGAATCAAAAGCCAAAGCACACAGGCAAGCAAGCGAGACACAGTGTGGGAAAGCCAGCAGACACCACTGACAACAGGATTGCACTGGAGAAGACAACCCAGAGGAGACTAAATCGTTACAAAGAACAGAAGTCCTGTACCCCGGGGAAAAGAGGTGAATTTGAAAACTATACAGCACTTCACATTTTTTTAATTGCTGGAATTAAAAAACCTGATGGCTAAAGCAGCTGAGTTGTAATGACTAAAGAACTAGTGAACTAGAAGAAGAAAGGACCCCAAATATGGCACAAAGCAACAATGAGGCAGAAAATGTGGAAGAAAGATCATGCATGAGGCAGCTAGGACAGAGCATGATGGTCCAACATATTTCTTTTTTTTCTTTTTGCGGTACTGGGGATTGAACTTAGGGGCATTCTACCCCCGAGCTATACCCCCAGCCCTATTTTTTATTCTTTATTTTGAAACCGGGTCTCACTAAGTCGAGGAGTGCCTCACTAGGTAGCTGAGGCTGGCCGCGAACCCGGATCCTCTGGTCTCAGCCTCCTGAATGCTGGGATTACAAGCGTGCGCCACCACGCCCGGCTGGTCCAGCATATTTCTAACAGGAAGTATTAGGGAAGAAGATAAGAAGGGGAAAGATGCTATTTTCATGATGGAAGATATGAGTCATCTAGAATAAAACAGTATAAAACACTTTCAGACAAAATAAAATAAATCCACACCTAGACAACATACACAAAATACCAACAACAAAAACTTTAAAACAGAGTAAAAGGGCTGGGGGTGTAGCTCACTGGAAGATCACGTGCTCAGCATGCATGAGGCCCTGGGTTTGATCTTTAGCACAGCAAAAAGAAAAGAAAAATAGCCAAATGTGATGGCGTACACCTGCAATCTCAGCTATGCAGGAAGCTGAAACAGTGGGATCTCAAGTTTAAGGCCAGTCTGGGCAACAAGGTAAGACCATATCTTAAACAACAATAAAAATACCAGAAGGAAAAACCAGGTTTCTATAAACAAATTATCAGCTAAAGAGCTGATTTCTCAACAGTGACAAGCGATCAAAAAACAAAGAGCTCAGAGAAAATACCCAGCAACCTCAAGTTTTACACCCAGCCAAATGATCGTTCATGTATGCTGGCAAAAGACAGACATTTTCTGACCAAGTTCACAAGTCACAGAGCCTTCCTGAAAAGTCTGTGAAGAAGTATATTAAACAAAAAGTAAAAACAAATCCATAAGAGTAGTCACAAGAATCAATGTCTGCCTAAAATAATAATAACAAACAATATGCATGCTTTAACAATAAAGAAAAATACTGTGGAGTGACACATTAAGGTCCTCAGTTATTAGGACAGAGATAATGATTCATTTCAAGTATGTCAAAAATGGAATGAATTACTGAAAACAGTTGTTGAATGCATGCTTAGAAAGGAGATATATGACCAATTCTGAAAGGTTTTTCATCAAAATGATTAATGTAGGTTGAGCATTCCTTTTTTTAAAATTTCTTGCTCCCACTTTTTTTTCTCTTTTTTTGGTAATGGGAATTGAACCCAGGGACATTCTACCTCTGAGCTACACCCCTATTTTATTGTTTTATTTAGAAAAAAGGTCTCACTAACTTGCTTTGGGCTTTGCTAAGTTGCTGAGGCTGGCCTCAAACCTGCAATCCTCCTGTGTCAGCCTCCCAAGTACTGAGATTACAGGTGTAGACCACCATGCCCGGCTATAGGTAAGTATTCCTTATCCAAAATGTTCAGGGCCAAAAGTGTTTTGTATTTAAGATCTGTTTTTCCTTTGGATTTTGGAATATCTGCATCTACATAATGAGATATCTTAGAAATAAGATTCAAGTCTAAACAAGAATTCATTTATGCTTTACACACATCTTATATATTAGGCTGAAGGTAATGTTAGACAATATTTTCAGTGCACTCATGTTTTGACTGTGAGCGACCCATCACACAAAGCCAGGTTGGAATTTACCACTTGGCATCATGTTGGTGCTCCAAAATTTGTTTGGATATGGGAACATCTGGGACATTAGGTTTTCAGATTAAAGATGCTGGAGCTGAACCTTCCAACAAACACTGAGCATTTGTGGTACGTCAAGCTTTATTCCAAGGGCTTCCTCTACTCCCATTTTACAGATGGGAGAACTGAGGCTTGGGGAGGCAGTGTGCTCTGCCTAGGTGGTCAGAGGCAGCCGGTTGACCTGAACCCACGTCTACCTGCTGGTGAAGGCAGGTGGGGGGAGGCCAGCCTGCCACAGCCTGTGAGGCCCTGGCTGTGCTCCTGGACAGGGGAACCCCTTAGAACCAAGGTGAATGGGGCCTGTGACATGCCGGGCACCCGCCTGACACCTCGGGTCACTGAGACCCTGCACGGGTGCTCAGGAGCCTAGGGAACCCCTTCCAACCCCTGCACACCAGCCAGCTGTGCACAAGTAGCTTCAGCCCGCCTCCTCCCCACGGCTCCGTCTCCTGCCTGGCCACCTGCCCTCCTCCGGGGCCCCAGACGGCCTCTGCCGGCTCCATCCTGCCATCCGGAGAGCCCTGCCCGGAACGGAGGGCCCTTCCCTCTGCTGCCAGCCTGCCCATCCACAAAGGTCACACACCAGGGACACAAAGGACCTTTTTGTCCTAGTGCTTAAGGTAACCGCTGCCACCAGCGGAAATCACCCACTCGACCTTCTGGTTTTATGAATTAATAATTAAGTTGCAGCAAGAGACAGGCTGGCTGGCAGGACCGGGGTGCCGAGCTCCTCCCGTGCGCCCCGGCCTTGCCGGGCTCCCCCAGCCCCCCAACAGGAGGCCTGACCCTCCTTCCAGGGCTGGAAACACCTCTGTCCCTCAGCTCGCACTGACAGGTACCAAAGCGCTTTGCCGAAGGAAAGGCAGCAGATTGGTTATCACCGCGTGGCGCGTCTGAGCCTTGATTAAGTTCCCGGCTGCATCCTGGGACCATTAACTCACAACAAAATACACTGCCTGTGGGGGCGGGGAGGGATATAATTATCATCCCCGGGCTGGGAAGTCTGCGGGGAAGACACAAATTCTCCTGGATCAGGCGTGAGCACCCAGTAAGACTCCGGCAACCGGCGGGCCTGCCCGTTCCTGCCTCCTCCTCCCCTCCTCCCCCAGATGTACCCCCACACCACCCCACGCTGCTCACCACTAAGACTGCAAATCCAGAACTTTCCACCCTGCTCTTTGCCATTTTCCACCAGTCTTTTCTGCTCGAGGTCCAATCCTCCCCTTGCCAACCTAGCATGCAAGTGTGTGGTTGTGGGGTGACAAGGTCGCCCCCTCCCCGGGTAAGGGGACCTGCTCAGCCTCCCCATCTCCCGTGGGGCTGCTATCAAGTGTCTCTCCCTGCACTTGAAAACCGCACGAGGAGGCCCGAGTTGGGGTTTGAATTCGGCATCTAAGTGACCTCGGGCAGTTTAGCTCCCGCGCCTGAGCCTCAGTTTCCGCATCTGTAAACCGGCAACAATAAAATAAGAGCGCAGCCCCTGCTGGCAGAGGGAAGACATCCAGGGTCAAGAATCGGTGGCTGCTTCCTTACTCCAGAGGAAGGGGCCGTGGTCCATCTGGCCAACCATTGCCTTTTTTTCTTTTTTTTTTTTTTTGGTACTAAAGGTTGAACCCCGGGACATTCTACCTCTGAGCTACACCCCCAGCCTTATTTTACTTTTTATTTTGAAACAGGGCCTTGCTAGGTTGCTGAGAGTCTCACTACTTGCTGAACTGTCCTCGAACCTACGATCCTCCTGTCTCAGCCTCCCAAGTACTGGGGTGACAGGCGAGTGCCACCACACCCGACACGCACTGCCTTTTCAAAGGGGTGGGATTGGTGGCTCAAAGAGGGGCAAGGCCTGGGCCAGGCGGCTCAGCAGGGTGGCAGGGAGTGGGCTCCCAGTACCCAGCTCAGCTCCCGGGCCCAGCGCACAGCCATCCTCGGGGCCTGCCCCGCAGTTGTTGCTGACAGAGCTGCCGGGGCCCTACTGCACAGCGAACACTTCAGCGGTCAGAGCAGAGAGGTGCCGTGGGGTTCCCCGTCACTCAGTGCCCTCACTCCCCAGAACCCTGGAAAGCTCCCACACTGTAAAACGGGGGAGGTGCACAGGTTTGGGGGCTCCTGTCGCCCCCTCCTGTGTGTGGTGTTGACCCCGTGTGTGTGACTCTGGGGCCTCCCCCACATCCTGGGCCTGCCCAGACAGCTCGGCTGCGGGAGGACCGCTCTCCCGGCCCCCACAGACGCCGTGGTCTACCGCCAAGACGCCATTGGCTCTCATTTTTCTATTTAAAAAAAAAAAAAAGTAATTGTTGTACTACCGTGATTCGCATACAATGGACAGCATCGGCACTGTTCTGAGAACCCAAGGAGAGCCGTGCAGTCCCTCCCCAGGGCTCCTAGACCACGCTGCACCCTATTTCTTGGGGTTCAGATGCCCTGAGAACCCCAGGTTAAAAGCCACGGCCACCGGAGGGGACCTTGAGGAGCCTGTGGGTGTGGTGGGGCGCTGCTCTGCTGCTTTTGGCAGGTGACAGCAGTGGTGCTGGCCGGTCACCCTTGTCCCCGGTCAGAGACCCCCTGGACCCTGCAGTCCTGGGGTTGCCCCCCCTCAAGACCCAAGCTTCTGAACCCCTCCAGCCCCCAAAGGGCGTGGTCTAGGGCACCAGGCTTTCAAAACCCAAGAAGCAGCTGGGCACAGTGGTGCATGCCTGTAACCCTACTGCCTGGGAGGCTGAGACGGGAGTGTCACAGGTTCAAGAATGGCCTTGGTAATATAGTGAGACTCTCAGCAACCCAGTGAGACCCTGTTTCAAAACAAAAGAATCAAAAGGGCAGGGATGCAGCTCAGAGGTAGAATGCCCCTGGGTGCAATTTCTAGTACCACCAAAACAAAACAAAACAGCAACACCCACCAGCCGGCCTGCCGCACAGCCCTCTAGCTCTGTCCAGTCCCTCAGGCATTCTCTCCATCCGCCCTGTGGCCTGGGGCAGCAGCACTTCCTCATCTGCATAATGGGGAGCAAGAATTCCACCAGCCACCCGGAGGAACCGCTTGGCTCGGCCGGAGCCTGGCAGATGACAGCGCGACAGACGTCGGCCATCGTCGGGGGACGCCTGGACGCTAGGCCTGCTAGGTTTGTTTTTTTTCTTTTTCCTTCTGGCAGCTTCTTGGCATCTATGGAGACATGCCCGTGGAGTTATTTTGGAGACTGAAGGAAAAAACAGACCCTTCACCTTTCCCAGAACCCTCTTCTCTAGTTTCCTTTGGGAGTCCAGGCGCAGGCAGGGAGGGCAGGGGCGGGGCCACCCCAGGCCAGCTCAAGGTGGGCGACTCCGCCAGGAGACCCCTAGCGAGCCCCCGGGACACAGCGGCTGCTGGGCTCCTGCTCAGACACCACACCACCGGGACGCCACCGGGACGCCACACCACCAGGTGTCGATGTGAATTTTAACATGTAGGCAGGAAGCTTCCTTGGCTCAGAAGAGAGGCTGGTTCATGCTGTAAGTCAATCAATGTGACTTAACAGGAGAGGAGGAGGGAGGTGGGCGCACAGCCCCGAAGATGCCCCGCGTGGGCCAGCACTAGCTCCCTGTTCCCGGCTCCCAGCTCAGCCTATTCTGGGTGGGGCTGGCGCGGCCATGGAGCCAGAGAAGCAGAGGTGCCAGGAGCACCAGGAACACAGCCGCCAAGGCCGCACTCTCCTGGGCAGCGCTCCTCGGATTCTAAAGGGCCCAGGGACCTCACTCCCTGCACGTCACCCAGGAACTTTGCTCAAAGGTGAAGGAGACATGTTCTCTCTGACCTCAGGGGACTCGAGTTTCCAAGGAGGTGGCAGATGACAGGCTGACAAACTGTAATGCAGCGCAATTCTTGCTAGGACAGGAAGGAATGCAGGAGCGACCCGAAGGGGATGGAGAGTGGCCAGGCACGGGTTTTGGAAGGGAGCAACAGCTAAGCCACACAGGGCCCTGGACAGGACAAGCATGTTTTGTAGAGAGACAGGGTTAAGAGGAAAGCTCACCCTGGGCAGTGGGGAGAGGGCAGGTTCTCATAGGTAAACACTGCATTGTGCACATTCAAAAGGAAAGAGCATTCCGGGCACAGGCCAGCTTGTGCAAAGGCCCTGAGGTGAGAGCCCATGGGGCGGCTCTTCCTACTCCATCTGGGTTCCACGAAGCACTGGGGAAGCACGCTGGTGTTAAGAAGGCAGCCTTGGGAATCCTTCCGTCCCCTCGTCCTCTATTGCTAGCTGTGGGATTGCAGGCAAGTTGCTTGACCTCTCTGAGCCTTAGTTTTCTTATCTGTAAAATGGCCATGTCGCCACTTCCCTGGAAGATTCCTTGAGCGAGCACACAAAGGGGTCAGCATGGAGCCAGCAACCCAGGGGCATGGCCCATGCTTGGGCTACCCCAGCCTGGCGCTCCCTCCCTCCTTTTGGGGACCCCCCCAAGGGGACGCCCAGGCTCACTAAACCAGAAGCGCTGATATTGTGATGACAAGGCCCAGCTCCATGCACAGACATAACCTCAGTGAACCCCGCAGGACTGCAGGACCCAGCTGGGGCCCCGAGCCTCGTGAGGCAAACGGACTCGTCAAGCCTCTCAGCTGGGAAGCAGTGGGACCAAGACTTAACTCCTGGCCATGGCTCCCAGCAGCCCAGGCAGACAAACGAGTTTAAAGCGTGTTTGATAAAATAAAGACTTGGGTCTCTTCTACCACCTGACAGACATTAACTCACTTCCAACTACGCCGGTTTACAGTAGATGAAATGGAGGCGCACAGCGCACGAGGCGCGTGCCCAAGGGCACAAACCAAGCAAGAGGGCCCAAGTCGGTCCTGCAGCCCCCAGGTCCCTGAGGAGTGCAACGCCGCGTCTCCCACGCATCTCCTTCTCCGTGCCAGCTTGCTCCTGCCCCAGGGCCTCTGCGTTCTCGGCTCCCCTGCCACCCACCTGCATGTCACTGGCTCCTCATGGGTCTGCTCTGTCCCAACAACCCGAAGGAAAGGTGTTTCCCCAGCCTGCACCCCCTCTCCTGTCCCTGCTGCATTTTGTTCAGAGTTTAAAACCTATGGGTTGAGCTGGGCACAGTGGTGCACACCTGTAATCCCAGTGTTTGGGAGGCTGAGACAGGAGGATTGCAGGTTCGAGGTAAGCCACAGCAACTTCAGCCTTTAGCAACCTAGCAAGACTGCTTCAAAATAAAAAATAAAATAGGGCTGGGAGTGTAGCTCAGAGGTAGAATGCCCCTGGGTTCGATCCTCAGCACCACGCACACACAGACGCACCCACACCCCCACGGGTTGATTTGTTTACTCTGTGTCCGCCCAAGGAACACGGGCCTCTCTGGGTCACCTCTCTATCACCAGACCCTGGTCCACAAATATTCAGTAAGTGGGTAAAAGTGCCCACACTGTGCCAGCCTTTCTCAGAGGCCCCGGACTCTCCACCCACCTGGAGCTCAGAGAACTGGGGGGTGCGCATTCTGAATGCTAACCTCAGAACCTCCTTGCTGCCACCCCAACCCCGCCCATCCTGCACTCTGGGCTCCAGCCACATCTCGAAAACTGCTGAGCCTCCACACAGCATCTGTCATCTGGGGGAGGCGGGACCCAGGAAAAGTGGCAAGACTCCCAGCATGCTCTGCGGCCCCATCATCTGGCAAGCCCACAGCCAGGTGGGATTCCCCCAGGAGGCCCGGGTGCCCCGGGAGTGAGGCTGGGGAGCCCCAGCTAGGAAGGACCCCACTGCTGGAGAGCAGGTGACAAGAGGGGGTGCTGGACAAACAGTAAAAACTGGGGAACCCCTCCCCTGCTCTCTCACACTGGCCTCCAGTTCAAAATGAAAATATAAAAAAGGTTTACAGTGAAAACCTGACTCTGTTTCCACCCAAGGATCCATTGTCCTTACTTTATTGTGGGGTCCTTCCAGTCTCTTTTTTTTTTTTTTTTTTTCTTTTTTGGGATACTGGGGAATTGAACCCAGGAGCATTCTACCTCCAAACTACACCCCTAGTCCTTTTTATTTTTTATTTTGAAGCAGAGTCTTGATAAGTTGCTGAGGTTGGCCTTGAACCCGTGGATCCTCCTGTCTCAGCCTCCCAAGTACCACCACACCCCAGCTTCTTCCAGTCTTTGATGCAAATAAAGCCATTACAAATATGTAGTCTTATTCCCTCTAACCAAAAGGGTTTCATACATGTTACCAGCACACTTTTTTCTCTAGTTGGGTAAGTGATCCTAACTGTATACATGCAGAGATATGCATGTACCGATGTGCATAGGTGTGGTGTGTGTGTGTGTGTGTGTGTGTGTGTGTGTGTGTGTCCGCACACCAGTTACGCTGACTTCCTATAGTTTTCAGCCGGTTCTTCTAGAAAGACTGTTTAGATGGGGATCGCTTTTCAGCGAGGCGCTGTTGGCGTCGCTGACTCAAAGCAGGTGCCAGGACCCAGCTCCTTGCCCGAAGTACCCGCAGCTCCCCGTCCTGAGCACCTGCCCAGCACTACCAGAACTCCCACTGCACGGAGCAGGAAAGCAGAGGGGTGAAGTGACCAGCCCAAGGTCACACCGCCGGCGTGGAGGTCCCCAAAGCCGGCGTGCCCGGCGCGGTCCCGGGTCCACACCCTGCAGAGCCCGGGTCCGGCAGGGCGGCCGACCCAGGCGAGGCCCGAGGGGCCGCCCTCCCGCCGGGGGTCCCCGCGGCCTCCAGCTCCCGCCACTTGGAAACTTCGCGCGACGGCAGGTGCGGGCGCGGGGGCGCGCCTCCTCCGCGGGAGCCCACCGGGGACCCATCTGGAGGAGGGGGAAACTGAGGCCGGCGGGGACCCATCTGGAGGAGGGGGAAACTGAGGCCGGCGGGGACCCATCTGGAGGAGGGGGAGACTGAGGCCGGGCGCCGGCGGCGGCCAAGGTGACGCGGCGGGGTCCCCGGGTCCCCGTACTCACAGCCGGTCTTGCCCTCCAGCTCCCGCACCTCCGCCGACGCCGACTGGGTGCCGCCCATGGTCACGGCGGGCCGGGGTCCGGACGGTGGCGACGCCGCGGGGACCGATGGCAGCGGCGGCTCCGCGTGGGGCCGCGCGGCCTCTTATACCCGCGGCGGGCGGCGCGCGGTCCTAGCGCCCGCCGGCTTCGCGCGCCGCGGGGCGGGGAGGGGAGGGGACCGCAGGGACCACGGTCCACGCGTCCAGTCCGCGTCGCCGCGGTGGCCGCGCCCGCGACGCCTCGCCCCTGCCGCACCCCCGCAGGTGCGGAGAGAAGCAGGTGCGAGCGAAGTTGGGGTGAGGGTGGGAGCGGTCAGCCCCCCGGCAGGTTCCACGCCCGCCCCACCGCGCGCGCTCCCGGATACCAGCCGCGAAGCTCCGCCGGGATGGCGAAGGAGGTCAGCGAGCGTTAATGAGCTCTGGGGAGAGCAACTGTGAGGATAATGCAATTTGGGTTCGCAGCATGCGTGGCTTGGCTTCTTCCAGGGAAGCCCCCCCCCGTGCTCCTCCCCCGGCAGAACCCCGAGGCTGAGCAAAGGGCGCTCCGCCCGCCCTCGGAGAGTTCCACCAGGGCGGACACTAGTGGCATCGTTTTCGGTGAGCACAAGAGAAAGCGCCACGGAGGTGGCCCCCATGCCCACTGCCAGTTTCTGGATAAGATCGTTTAAGGGTTAGGGTCTGCATCGGGACAGGGTGACCGAAGCCAGTCCTGACACCTGTCTAACCATGAGTCCTCCTCCTTAAAATGGGGTACGTTAGCCAGGTGCCATGGTGCCCATCTTTAATGCCAGTACTTGGGAGGCTGAGACAGGAGGATAGCAGGTTCAAGGCTAGCCTCAGCAATTTAGCAAGATCCTGTTTCAAAAGAAAAAAGAGCTGGGGGTGTAACTCAGAGGAAAAATGCCTCCTGGGTTCAATGCCCAGTACCACAAAAAAAAAAAAAAAAAAAGGAAGGAAGGAAAGAAGCTGCAGCTTGCCACTGCGCTGTTGGCGCTCAAGAGCTGGGCCGGTGCCCGGAATCTGCATTTTTAGACATCCTCAGGGGATGCAGAGACCCGGCCAGGCTAGGGAAATTGCGGGACCTTAGCCGTGGAGTAGGCTGGAGACCCCAGAGGCTGCATTTGGGTTCAGGAGAATTCTGAAACCCAAAGAGACCTTGGGCTCCGGGAGTCTGGGCCACTGCACCCACCCATTTTATTCCGTCTTGCAGAATCTGTTCTAGAGTTCTTTTTAACCAACTCAAGGGCTCAGTGATGGACGGCCTTCCTGCTGAGGAGTCAGGAAGCGGTATTCTCAGGTCCACTCACCTCTCCCTCCTCCACGGTGTGCACAAAACTGGAGACGGTGCTGGCGGTGATGCTAAGAGCCTGGACAGTGAGGGCCACCGCGGTCTTTACTGGATCCAGGTCCCCATCTATACTGGCGGCTGTTAGCTCCTAGACAAGCACTGGCACTGGTCTTTCTGCTAAGTGGAGGCGGGGGGGGGGTCACAAATACATCAACAGTAATAAAGCAGGACAGGCAAAGTGGTACACGCCTATACTCCCAGCACTTGGGAGGCTGAGACAGGAGGATTGCAGGTTTGAGGACAGCCTCAGCCACATGACAGACTCAGCAACCTAGCAAGAACCTGTTTGAAAACAAACAGAAATGGGCTTGGGGTTTGTAGCTCAGAGGTAGAATGCCCTGGAGTTCAGTCCCCAGTAACACACACACACACACACACACACACACACACACACACACACCAGTAATAACATTAATAAAGCACGTGGGGCTACAGAGATCCGAACCGCTCAAGCCAGAACGTTCCCTGAAGCACTCTGTCACGGCTCATGCTGAGCTGCAGACAGCCTGTGATTGCCCCCCAACCGCAGCCCCGAAGGGACAGGCCAAAGCCAGCTCTGGGGTGGACAGACGCCTGGGCTCTGCCCTCCCCTGTGACAGTGATACGCGCTGCAGGGCTGGTCCCCCCCACACGGCCACGCTCTCATTCAATCCCATCAAGGGCCCTGCTGGTGAGATGAGGTCTGCGGTTTTCCCTGGGGTCCTCCGGGCTGATTGGCTTTGTTTTCTGGAGCCCTGGGAGGTCTGCCCCAGGAGGAGAGCTTTACTTTAATGCAGGGCGACCTTCGGAAGTCTGGGAAACACTTTCGTCACCAGGCAACTGCCTCCTTCTCTCAGAGGACCCCGCCCCTGGAGGAGCTGATCAGAGCAGTGGCTGCAAGGATGTAATCTCTTCTGCACCGGCATGATTTACCGGCTGGTCCCTGTGACACCCCAGTGGGCACGGAGCCCAGGGATGGCCAGGTCCATTTTCCCGTCAGGGAGGGTTACAGAACCATGCTCAGGCAATGGACCCAACTTTCCTGAGCCTCAGTTTCCCCATGTGTAAATCGGCAATAACAATGGCGCCTTCCTCGCTGAGTGATTGTGAGGGTTAAGTGAAGATTCATGTAAGCCAGGCGAGGTAACCTATATGTGGTGACCTGCCTGTAATCTCAGTACTTGGGAGACAGGAGGATTGCAGGTTCAAGGCCAGCTTCAGCAACATAGTAAGACCCTCAGAAACCTAGTAACACCCTGTTTAAAAATAAAGGGCTGAGAGCGGGTGTGGTGTCGCACACTTGTAATCCTAGTGCTTGGGAGACTGAGACCGGAGGATCACAGGTTTGCAGCTAACCTCAGCAACTTAGCAAGGCTCTCCACAACTTAGACCCTATTTCAAAATAAAAAATAAGATAGGGCTGGGGGTGTAGCTCAGAGGTAGAATGCCTCTGGATTAAACCCCCGAATACCATCTCTCCCCTCCCCCCAAAAAAATGAGGATTCATATATGTGAAGTGCTAAAAAACCAGTGCCTGACATAAGAAGAGCCGGCCGGGGGCTTGCTGGTAAACAGGCTGTCCGAAAAGGCAGCAGGGGTGGCTGAGTGTGGTGGCGCACGACTGTAATCCCAGTACTTGGGAGGCTGAGACAGGAGGATTTCGGGTTTAAGACCAGCCTCAGCAACTTAGCAAGACCCTGATTCAAAACAAAAATACAATAAAATAGGGCTGGAGGTATAGCTCCAAGGTAGAATGCCCCTGGATGCAATCCCAAGTACCAGGAAAAAAAAAGTAGAGGGAGGAGGAGGAGGAAGAGGAGGAGGAGGAGGAGGAGGAGGAGGAGGAGGAGGAGGACGGCAGGGGAAGAAGTTCTAATCAGTAGCATTTGCCAGTAAATATTCCCACATGGTCAAGTTTAAGCTACCAATAATTTCACAGCTTGCAGAATTCCCGAATATTTAACTGTTTAATCTCGCAAGCCAGTACAGCCCCAGCACGGTACTACCTTCCACTCAGCCATTCACTAACTCATCATGCATGCCCTGTGAGTGCCAGCAGTTGGTACCACAGAAGAGGATCGCTCCTGACCCCAGGACTCCCAGGGGACAGAAGATGGATGTGAACCCACCATCCTGGCGCCCGGTGGAGAGCAGCCTCACGGGGAGCGACACCCACGCGCCCCCATTGCATTGATGGGAAAGCCACAGTGTTCAGAACGGGCTGTGGACAGTCAGAGTGCAGACTTGAAGTTTTCTTGTTTTTTTTTTTTTTTTTTTTTT